>SSNR01000444.1:291556-327266 GCA_006937965.1 Callopanchax toddi | reverse complement strand
CCAGGGGTGTCAGCTGGAGCCCCCATGAGGTCTCTACGCTGCCCGAGGAGCTTCAGGGATGAGTGTTTGTGGATGAATGGAAAGTCAAATGGATCTAACTCTTTGATGTTGTACTCCCTCAAAGATAACGAACTTTCAAAGTACGTAGAAACCTTTCAGACTCCACATGTCAACGTCAGAAACAAGTTTAAAACAAAAGACCAAACAATTTTATATATCAATTCTGTTTCCAGAAACCTGGAATTAGGGGGCATAGGATCATTTTTGGGCCCATTTTGTCAGAAACAGTAAGAACAGAATGAATTTTAGGACGGTTTCCACCAGGAACCTTTTAGACGTAACACCCTTTAAGCCTGATCACTTCCTGCCTGATGAGTTAAGTGATGCAGAAGTTGTGTTGAGTTGATGATTATCTTTAGCTTTGCTCTGCTAATCGGACTTACATCTCATTTATTTTCATTACCAGCTGTGGTGATATGTTAGCATTATTAGCGCCTGTTAGCATAGGGCAGCTAATTATTAGCTATAGCCGTTGTTTTGTCTTTTAGGGTTTAATGGTTTAACAAAGAAAACAGCTGCCATGTTTAATGAAATGTTCCAATATCCACAAACACAAAAGCTCTTTGTATGACTGAACAACACAAGTGATGTCATCTGATCTGAGAGGGGAGGAAAAGTAAAACCTACTCACATATGATGGCCATGAGGGAGTTGAAGTTTCCAATGTTGAAGCATTCCCGCGCCACGTCGATGAAGAACTCCATGACTCGCGCTCGGTGCTTCTTCTTCACAGGCTGGTTTTAAAAAACACAGAGATCAATACTTCTGAAATTAGGCCTGAAGTCAAACTGAGAGGGTTTAACTTATCGGTAGCTGCGGAATTTTATTATCTGAGAAAATAAAGCTTCCTCTCCTTTACTCACCATGCAGATCTCTGTAGCCACCAGATAACTGAGTCTGTTGAACCAGTCAACATACGCTTCCAGGTTACTGGCCTTCTTGTGATCACTGAAGCAGTTCTGCAACAACAACAACAACACACTTCCTATTAGCAATGCAGAGAACGACAACCTAAAACGTCTTCCTCCCTCCCACTCAATGCATCACTCAGCAAATTTAGACCCTGTCCAGAAGGAAAGAGAATGTCTAAGATTTAAACACAACACTGTTTCTAGAAAGGTCTTCCTCCAGAAAACTCTGTACTGTAAGAAAAATACACAAAAAACAGGAAAGAATGCGTATGGTGTGAGCATAAAGCTGGATAGACTAAGAATGAGAGGTTGACGATGTGGCGTGGTAGACTTAGGAGGTATAGAAATTTTGATATCGTCAAACTTCCTCCACATTTTCCCTCGGTGTACGGCATTACCGTGACCAGGACTGGAATTCGGCCCGGGCATTTCCGGTCACACCTCCCACCATGAGCACTTACAGCTGATGTTTGGTTCGGATTGGTTTGGTTATACGAGCTCACGCCGCAACAAGGAAGTGCTGATTACAACGAGCCTCTCGGATAGTGGGCTGTACGAGCGCCCCAGACCGGCCCAAGGTTACCATCGGCTCACCTCACTGGCAGTCTGACCGTTCAAGCCTATTGTGTAAGATGCTCATAAGGTCATTTCAGAGTTGGGTCTAAGTGTCTTACATGTCATTTACCAATGTTTTGACTGTCTAAAGTAAAACCAATGGGTGTTTGCTTAAAGTGCCTGTGACTCCATATTTAAATCACTTTATATTAAACAGATGTAATCTTTGATGCCTCTAGATCAGCGTTGCACCATTATAACTCAAAATACGCTGTAATTATTTCCTAACGAGCAACTCAGAGATCAGAAGAAAGCGCCGCCTTCCGGTTCTGCTGGGTTTCTCCTTATTTGGCAGCCTGACACTTCTGCTGCAGTAGGGGGCAGTGNTATAACAGGGTTTCTGCAGGTTTAAGGAAGCCAAATTTACAACTTTTTAGGACCTGTTTTAAGGCCGATTTGACCAAATTTAAGACCTTACATTCACGGAATGGGAAAGGGGATGTGACCACCTTACAAATTGTTCCGACTAAACCTTTATTGGAACTGAAAGTGCAAAAAAAACAACAACAAAAACCATCAAGATAAAGATTGATCTGCATTATATCTTACGTAAGTGTATTGCATTTACCTAAAAATAATTTAAAAGCTCTTTTTCTGAATTAATGAGATAACAGCCTTAAGTGACCTAGACCCTCGAGGTCTGGTGTGCTGCTGAGTAGAGCTGGAGCGATTCGTCGACGTGATTTTAAAAAAACGTCGACGTCAAATCCGGAAGTCGACGCGTCGCGCGCGCGCACCACACGCACGCGGGGAACCAAAACAAAGTCGCATGGAGAACAGAACTCCGTCTCTAACAGCTTTCAGGCTCAGCAGCTTGCACTCCCAAGCTCTACATGTCACCAGAACACAACCCGCCGCTCTACCTCAAAGTTTTAGGAATAACCCGCTCCAGTGGTGGAAGGAGAATGAAGAGACTCACCGCCCTGGCTGCTGCTGCTGCTGCTGCTGCGGTGGTAAAATCCTGCTACATGGACCTTCTGAACATTTGTTCTCAGCAACAGGGACGATTGTAAGCAAAAAAAGCTAGGCTCACCAAAGAGCAACATGTTCCTCTGCAGCAGGCATCACCTAATGGAGGTCCAGACCCAGATCCGTTCAGACCGGGAAAACCCGGCCAAGGAGACACTGGAGCGCTCCTGAGGAGCTACAAGGGCCCGCGGTTAGCGCGACACCTGGCTCGCCCCCTGCCCTAACTGGACCTCACCATGAGGTTCGGAGCGGAGGAGGCCGTCCGGTCAGCGATGCTCGCGCCTGTCGCCACGGGAGCGCGCGCCGCTCGTCTAGCCGTGTTTCTCAGTCTAACTGTTTTCAGAGACTCACGTTAAATACCAATGCATAAATAACCTAGATAATAACCTAAATAATAGGTAGTTTCTTTAGCCAAATATAAATATAATGACTCCTCCTGTTCTACAGCGATTCAGAGTGTAATACAGAGGAGGTGATGAGGGAGGAACACAGTGCTATACTGCACACACTAACAGAATAACAGTTCAGTTTCATTTTGGGACTATAAAATAGTTTAACTAACACTCAGGAATGTCTGCTGTGAACTGCACAGCGTTTGTTTTTGCTCTACAGTTTTTAAATCTTTAAAACAAGAGATTTATGTCAAAATGCAGCTCATCCTTAGAAACTGTCATTTTATTTTATGTTAAACACTCAGGAATGTCCACACTGTGAACCTCACAGTATTTTGTTTAGTACTACAACTTAATATTTTTTCCAAACCTTTAAACTAGAGTTATTATACTGTAAAAGAGTAAATACTGACAGCTCTTCCATGTTGTAGAACACTGCTTTGATTCTGTTTTAAGCAGAAGATGTTTGGCTTTGGAAAACAGTTTTACATTTAAGTAATTTATTACATTTTTTGGGGCGGGGGGTATTTATTTGAAATTTTATGGTTTTTATTAATCGTGCAACAGAAAAATAATCGTTAGAATAATCGTCTAATTATCCATTAGAATAGTCGACTATTCGATAAAATAATCGCCCGAATAATCGTTTTAAAAATAATCGGTTTCCCACAGCCCTACTGCTGAGTTTCAGATCTTCATAACCCAGAAATCATAGGGCCCTAGAAATTTAAGACCTTTGGACACTGAATTTAAGGATTATTTATCATTTTTAATGATATTTAAGGCCTTAATTTTATAAAAGCAAATTTACGACCTTTTAAGGCTTTTTAAGGACCCGCAGATACCCTGTATAAAGGGGATCTCTTCAGCCTGCTTTTATTTTGGTAGGATTCTTTAGTCTGAATTTGCATGTAGGCTAAATATTTAGTTAAAAACCACCATACTTAGATTTGATATTTAAATTTACTATCATATTTTACATTATTATTTAGGTTTATGTTTTAACATTCAGCCAACTGCAATTTTCTAAATAACTGTGGTGAAAAAGTGACAAATTCAGAACTCACTTTGTCATGAGGAGCTATAGGGTGGCCAAATATAGCCGTTAACTTCCTCAGTGAATTACCTTAAATTGGTGCCAACCATCACTTTGAACACAGTATTTTTATAGTTCTTTGGGAGAGAATTTGAATTTTTGTGACGCAATTTGAGGACAAATTTTAAGCCACAGCATTAAAATCACAAATTAAATCAAATATCAGCAATCAAATATTTCTATATGTTGTTGAGGATTATGATGAATAGGTCACTGTATGTTTTTTTGTTGACCCCTACCTTTTTTAAGGGTTTTATTTAAGCCTTAACCTTAAATAAAACCCTTTACTTAAATAAGGTGGCGGTCAACAAAAAATAATGTGACCTCTTCATAATCTGTACAGAACTAGAACAGGTGCTTTAAACGAAGCTATGAGTACCATCATATCCATGATCACTATGGTAACAATCTATGAACATAATTTAAATCATCTTCACTAAATAAATACCTCCAATAAATAAATGAATCCCATTTTCAAACTTTCTAAAGAAACTGGAATTTAATCCTAAACTAATCCTCTATTTTCCACATAATTCTACACAACAGGTACTGTAGGTGATTTTATTGCATTTGTGACATAAATCCAGACGGTACAAAATTAGATCTCAGGGGAGACTTGCTTGTCCACCATCACTTCCTGCAGAAACTTGATGTTTGAGGTGGTTTTTATTGTATTCTTTCTCCATTCATCATCTATAGAAACTAACTAGTTTATTTGCTGCACAGAAGACAACGGTTATTCAGTCAGAGCTTTAAATATTCCTGCTGTAAACCAGTTCATCTTAGGCCTGCAAACAGTTTTTTAATGAGAAAACTTTCTTATAAGAACACATACAGGCTGCTGCTATGCTCCGTGGTATGGAAAGCAACATGATATATTTTTAAGCAACATGAGATCTGTGAGTCACATGTTCCATGATCAGTCGCACATACCTGTTAAAGGCTGCACAGATTCCTTCACACAAGGAAAAACACGCTAACTTCAGCATATCTCTTCATCTTTAATGTGAGTTGATAAAATAATTTGTATCATCGTTCATTTATCCTGGATAATTTGCCAATCTGAGTTGCTTTTATGCATCGTGTCCAGTTCAGTTTGTCATTTTGCTGCCCTGTGAGCAAACATTTCACAATCCATTTACGTCTTAACCTTGTTTGTGCAGGACATGCTGTAACTCTTTGGATTAAATCAATGCAGGAACATTTGGAGGAAGTTCGCTTTCAAACGAGAAGTGGGTGGAGCTTCTGTCTGAATGATGCCCCCCGGGGGAAGAGATAACTGTTATTTGCTAAAATAAACATTTTTATTTGAATCAATCTCAATAAAAACAAATCTCATCCACTAGGCCAGTATGGCCAGAGACTTATGGAGTCAAGGACCTTTAACTGAACGTTGTTCATCACCTTTAGAGCTTTAATGGTAAGACATCTCTCACCTTGCATCCTTCGGTACCCGAGCCTTCTCAAAGGAGAACTTGGGAAGGCTGTTGGATGTGGGTTCGGCTGACACCCCGGCTTTGGCACCTTTCCTTCTGTTTAGGGTTTCTTTTATGCGAACGCTGAGGTTGGGGCTGCTCCTGCTGCTGGCTTTGACAGAGGGGGGCCTTGAAGCGAGCCCTGCCGGAGCTCCGCTCCTCATCACATCCTGCAGCTTATTTAGCTGGATGCACTTGTTCTGCAGCTCCTCGCTCAACTCAGACAGAACCCGCGTCTGTTTGGCCAGATGCTCCTGAAGACCTTTGATCTGCTGCTCTTTGGCACAGAGCTCCTCGTCTTTCCTCTTCACTTCCCTCTCCAGATCCTCCACTCGGGCCCTGAGGGACTCCACCGACGGGTTTTTGAGCACACCACGATGATCTTTGTGGACTTGGCCATTGGAAGCCGGAGCTGAGCCCTCGGTGTGTTTGTAACGCTTTGATTTCATCGAACCGTTCCCCATCTTATCACCTAACAGACAAGAGACTGAAAGTCAGGCTCTGCTGGAGTGACGGAGAGGACAGTAACATGACATTTAGCACAAGAAGGCCCGTTTGAGGAGTCTGGGGCTGAGATTTCAAACAAAAATGCTGATGCTGTGAGGAAACTGAGGAGACAGACAGAAAATCCAGTTTATAATAGTGAATGAGTGTCTTCCCCATTTATTATTCAGGAGGCAGGAAGTATTGGGTTACATGAACAGTCACTCTCAGTCTGCTCTGGGAAACAGAAGCTGGTCGGGGAGCTGAGAGGAGAAATCTGGGCGAATAAAGCTCTAAAAGCAACGCTACAGTCTAAAGCATTGGTTTTTCCACGTCCGTGTGTAAATGGGAAACATTTCAGAGAACAGTCCTCTTGTTGTTGTTGTTTGTGACTGACTGCCTCCCACTCACACACACAGTGGATTTCATTCATGACATTCCTGCTGGGGTCCGTCTACCACGTTAAAAACCTATAACAACTAAAATGTCTCTCATTAATTACACTAATTAGCGTTAATTAAAAACTCTCAAACAGGCGGTCTCTACAAACATCAGAGAACTCCTCAGTCAGGCCGGTTTAATGTTTTATTTTTAATCTAATTTAATGGAAAGCAAACAACGTGAACTGGAACTAATAGTTTACTGACTAATGATGGAGAGCGCGTGCACCTGCAACTTCCGGAATCACCTCGAAGAAAACGCCCGCGGCTCAGAGCGGACGTCGGTTCTTACCTGGTTCGGTTTCTGAGCCTCCGGACGAGCTCGGAGGACGGTTCAGACACAGGAACAGTCTGCTGGGACACCGGGGCATCGGGACGGCCGGTCCTCTCCGCTACAGCACGACTCGCATCCTCACGCGCCTCTCTGAGCGAGTCTCGCGCTCCCTCCAAACACCGGGTGGGCTCACAGGTGTATGGCAAGCCGATGTAGCACATAATCACACCACCAAACTAAGATACTATTTGATTTTTACACTGTTTTATCTTCTTTATTATTATTATTATTAATTAAATATCTTATAGGTTTTTTGTGGGGGGGGTTGTGCTGAGTTTTTCTTCTTTTCTTTTTTTTATAATTTTAATAAAAGAAATAATATTAACTAAATAAATATTAAATCAGTTCTAGAACAGCACCATTTAAGGTGGCAGCTTATTTCAGCAGTTTGCTTTTGTTACAAGTGACTTTTGATTTGGGAATATTTCTTCTTTAGTTTTATGATTGTGAATCAGAATCAGAATGGGGTGACAGTGGCTCAAGGGAAGAGAGGTCATAGTGTGAGGGAGTGTCTGGGCCGAGTACAAAACAACATACAGGGATTTATTAACATGCTGATAGATGAAGGGAGTATACTAAGTAGGTGGAGTTTACACACAGAGGGCAGCTCCTCCTTCCTAGTCCATCACACACTGAGTGACTGACCCAGTCACAGCGTTTTACTCTAACAAATGTGATTTCAAGATGCTGCTGCTGATTATGTGAATAGAGTGAGTCTAAGCAGTGATTAAACCTGGAAAAATGACTGAAAGATTCTAAAATACTTCACGGAATTAGGACAAAAGCTGCACATTGTTTGATCTAAGTCACAATATTTATTACAATAGTTTAAATATTGAGGATGACTATCCATGAACTCCACTAATCTTACAGTCCTGTTTTCAACAAGTCAAATCCTGCATTTTAGAACTGAACAAACAAGTGTCTGGACTACACAGACCTTCACACCCACAAACGATTAATTGGTTTTCCCAGCGCGTCTGCCTCTGGCCTGCAGCAGATCCCATCGACAGCAAAGACCAACACGGGCAAGCGGCCAGAACCGATTCATCTGCAGCAGTCAGGTCAAAACAAAGCAACAGTCCAGGTCACTGATGCTCAGCCTGAATCTGGGAGAAGAAATCTGAGAGGCTGGCAGAGGATCTGAGGATGTATTTTCATGTTTGAAGCAGCTTTGTAATAAATACCTTCTCCCAGTGACTTGCTTAGGGGGGAAAGCAGAACATGTCCTCATCTTGGTGGCACTGAGGGTTTTATTTATCAGAATATTACAGTTGAAGTCAGAAGAAAACCTTTAGATAAATCTCTGAGACTGCTGAGCTGCAGCTTCTTGTCTGTGTTTCATGTTGCTTACACACTTTTACAGATACCACTTTATTCATTTATAAACTGATTTGAAACCTGAGTTGAACAAATGGATTATTTAAAGGTTTCTGTGAAACGTAAGGACCTGATGGGACGGTAAATCAGGTGTGTTGTAGCAGGGAAACAACTAAAATATGGATAGTGGACTTGAGGGTCAGGGTTGAGAACCACGGATTAAAATATATTTGAGTTTCATTGCACAAAGATTGACTTTTTCCTCCATTTTTTTTGTGAAAACATCTCTGTTCAAACATCAGAAATATACTTCCTTTATGAAAGTAGCCAAAAATTTGATTGATATAAAATTTCCCACGAGTTTAATGTTTTTAAGAATCTTTTAAATTATTTCAGCAACAGACTTGTTCTAGTTTGCACAACTGATTTGTCCTTTACACCTAATTGAACAGTGTTTTAAGAATTAATTTGGTTTATTTCAATTTTTTGTATAGATTTTTTTTATTTAATGTATATTTTTCAATTTTGCAAAAAATTTAATTATTGTAGCTTTTCTTCAATTTCTTTTTTTTTTTTTTTATTTTAACCTCAGATCACGTTGTTGGTCCTCAGCCGATTGTGTTGTTGTACTTCCCTTATTTGGACACTAGGTGGAGACAAATAGCCATTTAAACTTTTTTATTGTCCTTTCAAAACCGTTAGTAACAACTTAATTTAATTATCTGCTATTATTTTAATATCAAAATGACTCATAAACATTTTGTGCTCTACAATGGATCTTTGTTTAATTTTTTAACCAGTTCCAGATTTTTTTTCCAGTTTATTTTTATTGATTTAAATTGAATTCATCAGTTGGCCAAATGTGTTTAATCCCTGCTCACCTGCTTTCTGTGAGTTATTTATTCGTGTTAAATGTGTTGTGAAAAAGGCTCTCATTAGAAAAAATGACTTCTGTTTTACTCTAGCTTGCATGATTTTAGATTTTCATGAGCTAAATGTACGTTTTTTTCAATATAAAGGCATAAAACTGATCAATATGTAGTCTATTTTTTAATGTAGTTTTGTTTATATGTTGTCTATTTTTAGCATGCTGTCATCTTGACCAGAACCCCCTTGGAAAAGAGATTTTGAATCTTAATGGGATTAAAATAAAGGTCCAACACATTTTTTTAAGTCAAAGTCAGGTGGAAAAGAAGCTGAACAAGCGAAGGTAGCAGCCTGTTGATATGTTGATCCTCAGCATTATAATTTGGTTTTAGGAGACGACCGGTGTGAGTAAATTTGATCATTTAAAAAACCCAAATCTGACTTGGAGGTACGACTCTTGATTTGGTCGCTGTAATGTTAAAAAAATAGCTTGTAGAGCAGAAATTCATGAATTTCTCAGCTTTTAACCCACAAATTAGGAGGCTTAGAATTAAAACTCCGTTATTTAAACACTAACAGAATTATTGGCTTTTTTTCACATCTAACAAACCCACAGAACCACTTGATAAATTCAAACATTTTATTAACTTTCTCCATTAAACACAACTAAATCGTTTATAAACTGCTTCTCTATTCCGTCGTAACGATACAAATACGAATGGAAAAAACACAGGAAAGGAATAAAACACATGGAAAACAGCAGTCAAGGCACAGCAGACGTCAGTCAGAAACTTCATACTTGATCTGGGACCTTGAAAAATAAGCATCTCATACAAACGTATATAAAAAATATTGAAGCAAACATCTGACAACTCATATTTAAGCATGTTATGTACCTAGTACAAAATTAAATAATAATATTGGAGTGACAAGATAACGTGACTACACAGGTTTATAAATAAACTGAACGTGAAGCAATTTTTACTTTTTAATCATTTGAAAAATACAATTTTTTTGACCTGTGAGAGGTTTTAAACACAAATCATCACTTCACATTACTCAAAATTCACTTTTCTGTTCGGGCCACCAGGGGGCAGCACAGTTCTCCAACCCAACAGGCCTCATTCACACAAAATTTAAATAAGTGTAGAAAAATCAGATAACTTCAAACACAAAGAAAGAAAAATTAAATACATCTTTTCTTAAAACAACCAGTGCATTCTTAAACACAACAAACGCCAGAAAAACTGAATGAAACAAAAGGAAAGTGACAAAATATTAGAAATGAAAGAGGAAAAGGTTAAGGTTCTCCGTATAGAGAATGCTGGCATTAGGAACCAGAGAGTTTAGCGTCTATGTTGCGTCAGCCAACCAGCAGCTGACTTTAGTTTTTAGTGGAATAAAAAGTTATTAAAACAGGAGGTGAAACAACAACCTCCAACAGCTTCACGCGGGTTTATCAGGGCCTCCGTTTTACTCTGAAGGTCTGTAGTGTCTTTAACAAAAAGACTACAAAGTCATACAAAGAGATGAAAAAACAGCTGTCTAAAATACACAGCACAGAGAGGAGGGGGGTAAGCACAGCTCAGGAGGGGAGCTCTGAAGGTCCTCGCCAGTCGAACTCAGAGATTGTCATTTCCCTTCCAACATGGGGATACTTAGTTCGGACAACAGCAGCGTGGACTGGACACGCCTCTCCTGTTGAGTCTCTGTTCTGCTTTCCTCTGAGGTTTAGACCCTGCTTAGCAGAGTGGATCTGCAGAGAGGAGACAGAGCAGTAAGCACCTGACGATGTGCAAAAGTAATACAGGCAAATCAAAAAAGATGTGTGGAATAAAATCCTGCAACTGACCCTTTTAAGAACCCCAAAGGGAGGATATTAAATATAACAGTTATCAAATCCGGTGTGGCCCGTTTAATGGATGTGTGTCTGACACATTCTGCTGACGTGGTGACGAATCGATGCAGAGCGAGCTGCCCGTTCGATCGGGAGACGTGACCAACGCAGAGCTGAGTGGGTTCAGACATAACCTAACGATCACAGAGCGTTGGATCAAAACCCTGACTCCTAACAGCAGGTGTGGGAGCAGCACCTCTGACACATGTTCACTTTTTTAGAGACTTTTTATTATCTTCTCTGTGAATAATAATTAGATTTTATTAATTATTCAATATGCACCATTTATAATAGATGTTATGTCACTAGTTCAGTTGTTTATTAGCATGATGTCATTTATCATTATGATGATCTAGTTGTGATTAATCTTTAACGTGGGTGGACTGGTTATTTCTCCCTCTGACTGGTGCATGCACTCAGCCTACAAAGCTGCACTTTGTTTTCTGGCCACTAGGAGGCAGAAAAACTCCACAAACAGGCGACAGCGTTTAAAAAAACCGGATGGAATTTTTAACCCAATTATTTAACTTTGAGTTGTGGAACTACATGTAGCTGTAAAGGTGAAACCTGGAAGTCAGATGTTTTAATTTTAACGAGCCTATAACAATCATTCGTGCTTTTTAGAACAATATTTGTTTATGTTTGAACGACCTACAACTGTAAAATACCTGTATTTATACGAGCGTGTGTGTGTCAACTCTTATATCCACACACACACACACACACACACCAGGGGTGCTGTGTGACAGGTGTGTGTTATTGGAAGTGTGTGAAAATGACGGATGTGCTTCAGGAATGTATACACGGATAACGGCACAGAGGCTGAGAAGAGCAATGAGAGCCGGTGTGTGTGTGTGTGTGTGTGTGTGTGTGTGTGTGTGTGTGTGTGTGTGTGTGTGTGTGTGTGTGTGTTTAATGCATTTATCGACCAGTGTGAGAGGTCAGCATGTCAGAGTGACCCACATCCTTTTGGTGTGTCAGGCCAGCGGGAGGAAGACGGGACATGTGGGGTGATAAATGTGATTGAAAAGAGTGAGACTGGGGGGGGGGGGGGTGAGTCGTACACACCTCAGAGACTTCCATCTGTCCTTCTCCATGTTGTTTTCAGGACCTTCACTTTCGTATGACGCCAGATACAGAGCTGCAATGGTGAAATGGAAAAGAAAGTCATTCAATTCCTATTATATGATGACATGACCTATGAATCCAGACGTGTAGCGTGTGAAACGGGGAGCTGAGAGCTAACTGGTCATGTCTGTGGGTGTGCTTCAATGACGGTAGGACTTCTCAGAGCTCTGGGTCTTTCCTCTTTAAGGCTGATGGTGTCACATGACTTTAACGTGGATGAAAGACGACAGCATCTCCCTCGAGTATCAGAGGAGGTCACAAGGTGTTTGCAGATTCAGAACTTTAAACTAAAAACTAATCATTTTTTTGCATCTGGCCCAGAGTTTTACTTTGAATCAAGGAAAAACACTCAAAAGACAAAGTCATTTCTGTTTTATGTGAAACATATTCTTCATTTACATCTAATATTATGAAAAAATACAATTATTATAGAAATTGCAACGATCAGCTGCCATAAACCGACATGTTGAGTCTAGCTGTGGGCATTTAGGAGCATCAGATTGCCAAATATAGATGTGAGGGATTCAATTATTAGACATATTGTGCAGCTCTAGTTTTAAATTAACCCTAACATTTACCAGAAGGTATGGATTAAATGGTTTAAGCGTAAAATAAAACCAACCTTAAGACGTCTAACTGACAGGATGTATACCTGACTGATCAAATGATGATTTTAGCTGTTTTAATCTAAATAAGAGTGTAAAAGGTTCTGATCTGTCATTTAAATATAAATAACAAATAAAATGTTCATCAGCAGGTCTGGGAACCTGAAATGTGAAATTAGGAGAAGCTAGTGATGGAAACGCGCTGTTTTCAGTAATCTAACTGGACGAGTCAATGATGCTTTAAGACACTTCCTCTCTGGCTTTTACTTTGAAAAAAGAGGGTCGAGTTAATGTTGTTTATGGAGAAAACCTCTAGCTAACAGTTTAACAGTAATTCATCCAATCAGAAGCTCACCGTCCTCTGTGAACACCGGAGCCGTCAGCAGGTGCTGCAGGATCTTGCGGTCCTTCTCAAACGGACACTCCACCTGCTTCCACGTCATGAACTCACTCACTTGTTTGGCAAGTTCCCAGAATTTCTACAAAACAACAACAGATTACACTTTTTATGCTTCAAACAAGCCAGGTGGTGAATTTGAAGGCCTGCTGCACCTTAGACGGGTCTAATAAGTCCTGAAGTGCTTTAATGTGGTTATTATTAGCTGTTCTGAGGTGGTAATGGGTTCAGATTTACTGGAAACATGTCATAACAGGGAGGCACTGGTTAGGCACCGTCTCCCAGGACGGAGTGAATTTGTAAAACAGTGATTCAGTGTGTGACCACAGAGAAATGGTGTCAGCGGTCAGGTTTATTCCATGGAAACGCAGCTGATTTTTACACACTCAGGTCTCACTTCCCTATCAACTCACAGTCTTTCAGGAAGTGGTCAGAAATAACCCCAAACCCTGTGTCCATGTATAGGAAATAGAGCAACATGTTGTGACGCTTCGAGTCAGCTGTGAGGAATAAGAAAAGCAGAAATGATGGTAAAGCGTCACTGAGGAAACTCCCTTTGTAAATGTTTTTACCTCGAAGTTGATGCGGCCGTTCGACAGCCGGTTGGCGCATCCCTCGTTGAGAAAATAAATGTCTTTGATCAGCAGGCTGAAGAAAGGGATGACGATCTGGAAGACAGCAGGAGGAGGAGGGGATTAATCCCAGCGGGGATTTCCGTACGACTCACAGGTGAGAAACAAACGTCCATTAAACAGGATTACAATAAACACAGACTCGATTCAGCTCCAGCAAAAACAGATCCCCCTCTGTTCTGATCAGAAACAGAACCCTAAGCGTCTGCACCAACATGGACCTAGTTATTAATTAAAGTTCAGTTTTAGGTTGACGGTCAACCATCGTGTGACCAAAGCTGGCTGCTTCTAACGGAGACAAGCGTCTTTTTAGAGCTGCTGCAGGAAACCGACGCGCTGACCTCACCCCCACCCCCCCACGTCGTCACCCATCAAACATTCATGACGCTTTTAGGAGACACAAAAGGACAGGCAGCAGACCGACGGTCCATCAGAAGATGCATTATTTGTGTATTACAGGAACAAACTGTGTCAGACGGGTTTTGAATAAACCACACCCATCTTTTCTTTGGTTTTTTTCCCAACAAGAACGTTGAAGCGATTCACTTTGCCTCTGATTTCACTCGTTTGACTGAACCAAGGTCACAGAGGCTGAACACGACGGTGCTCACAAGGACACGTTAGGCGTGCACGCTTCGTGCACATCATCACACACATGTTCAGCCTTCAGAAGGAATAAAATAAAGCACAGGAAACGTTATTCCCAGCTGGACAGGAGACGTTGACGGTCTGGAACCAAAAGAAGCTTGATGCAAAAGTTGGATTTAAAATGAAACAGCACTTTTAATTTAATTTTAAAGAAAAGAAAAAAAACAGCTAAATTTGGGCATTTGTGTAAATATTATGCAACTAAAATTCATTTATTACAGCTTTATGTGTCCGTTTTGCAGATTTTTCTCCTGAAACCACAAATTTTCTGCCTACATTGAATAAAACAGGCAGAACAAATGCTGTCAGAAATCATAAACTAGGATATTCTCTGCATTCCTCTCAGTCCAACGTCAACGAGAAGAGTTGCTCCACAACAAGTCTGGTTTAGATCAGCTGTTTGGCAGACTGTCTTTCTATGTAAAAGAAGAAATAAAGGTTTAAATCTTTCTGTCCTCAGAAGGTCATAAACAACCCCCTCCCAAAAAGGAGAGGTCACCAGCAGGAACATACCAGACTCCTTGGGAACTTTCCATTTCATGACCCAGACCTCTTGTTCTGGAATGTTTGCATATTTTGTCTCCACAGAAACCCAGCGGAGGAGCCAGACGGATATTGACAGAACACTCTGTCTCCTTTAATAAAACGCCCCGACGCGGCGCGCGGTGACGCGAGGAGAGGCTGACCGTGAGCTCTAAGGCCGGAGGAGGACTCGGCCTGGGCGAGTCACTCGTGAAGCATCCGAGAACGCTATGTGACCTGGCAGGTGGCCATGTTTTTATTTTCCTTCCGAGGAGGAAACCGAGACTCTCCTCTCGTCTTGACCCACATGCGGCGTCCACCCTGAGCCGTTATGTAACCTCCGCCTCCGTCCGAGTCCTCTGGAGAGGCCGCTGATGGCGTAAACACGATGGGTTCGTTTTCTCAGCTGCAGCTACCGCTTCTTTTAAGCACGGTGTCTCAGTTATCAGGATAAAGATTCAAATCTAAACTTTTACATAACGGTTATGTAGAGCTCAGCAGATGCTGTTTCAAACGAACGCAGTTCACTCAGAGTTTATCTCACATGAATGCATGAAATGTAAACTCCGGTCTGGGGCGTTCGAACTTTATAAAACATGAGTTTGTTTATGTTCTGGCTGCTGGATGAGTCAGTACAAATGAAATGTTCATCTCCTTCGACGGACTAAAGTAAACTCTGGTTTTCTTCCTGAACTTGACCCATTTTCCCCAAACCTGATGGGTTTCAAACATCAAAAAGGCGGTTTGACTTTAAATATGCTTCAGTAAATGTGTTGGAGTCAGTGTGCCGAGGCCTCACCTTCTCTCTGCTGCTGTTGGCTGTGATTGATCTCTGCGTAGCTCCTCTCAGAGCCGTCCTGTAGTTATAGAAATTGCTGGAAGGATCCATCTGGTGCTGAGGAGAGAAAGGGATTCACAGTCAAGTGTTGAACCTCTGGTTGCTGAGATAGGTTGAAATTTGAAAGACAGTTTATATTTATCACATTTTGCAAACACAGAGTGGGATAAAGCAGGAGGTGTTTTACTGAGGAGGAGTTTGGAGAGGAAAACGACAGCGAATCAAAGCTCACGGTGCGACACGGAGGAGAAACGCAGCAGTTTTGAAACCTTTCAGGTCCCCGTCGACTCGTCAGATCTCGTGTTTCAAATGGATTCAGAGAACGCTCTCCCTGCAGCTTTCTCAGTTTCCACAAGAAGGAGGAGAGTTGTATGTGTTACATTTAGACATCTGAGGCATCCTGGATCCAACTCCATCCTCCTCCTCCTCCTCCTCCTCCTCCTCCTCCTCCCATCACCACCGACTCGTCAGTTGAACACATTCGGTAAATTTGTTTGTTTGCTGCCATGTTTTCCTCCCAGGGCTGAGGGGATTGAGATACTTTTATTTTTTATATCCAAATCTCTAGAAACTCTTTTTTTTTTTTGGCTCGTTTATTACATGGTTTTTATTTGTCTCCTCTGCTGTTCTGCACTTTTATTTACGAGTGAAAAGAGCGTAGATGCAAATCCTGTTTGTACTTCATTTGTTTTATTTTAGGAAAAACTGAAACCTTGAATTCAAGTTCTTGAGGAAAAAAAGGTGAATTTGATTGAACCGTAGAAATGAGTTGTTTTTTGCAACCAGGTTTGTCATCTTTCTGGTAAATTAAAGGCTTTAATACTTTGAAATGTTCAGTAAGATCAAAGATGCACACACAAAAAATCTGGTGGAATCGGCCAATAGTTAAAATAATCAACCGATCTTAAAAAAACCAACATTTGTTCATGAACTCATCATCACGAATCGCCGGTTCATGCTAGCATAGACGAATTTGGCGTGCGGACGTCTTTACTTCCAAGAATCCGGCTAAATATGATTATTGTTTTAGATAAATCAGTATCAGCAGGTCAGAGATGAACAAAACCTGGAAATCTGTATCAGAGTATTAGTATTTCAGACCCTCAGTGGAGATGAGAAATCTGCTCTCCCACTCAGCTTTTAGCATGTTCCCTTCACGTGTAAAGAGAAAGCTCCAACGACAGGGTGAGTCATCATCACAACACACACACACACACACAAAACGACAGGACGAAGATCAAAATGAGCTGAACTGATGAAGCTCTTCACCTCTAAGATGTCGAACTTGGCCGTTTTGACTTTGCTCCAGGTTTTCTTCAGCCGGGACACGGGGCTCATGTTCATCCCAGCTGCAAGGCGACAAACACAAGAAAACACGATAAGAGAGAGATCACACGTCTCGCACCAACACATGGCCTCTTCCCTTTGCTGCCAGACAACCCCCCCCCGCCCTCTCAGTCATCTTTGTACACCCGCCTTTTTCTTTCGTTATGTTGTTTCCTCTGATGCAGCGAGGCACAAGGACTGAGGAACAATGGAGTTTAACACACGCCTCGTTTCCCCACCCAGCTTTCTGCTTCCCATATGCTAATCCTCCTGTCTGTGTGTGTGTGTGTGTGTGTGTGTGTCTGTGTGTGTGTGTGTGTACAGGTTCAGGCATCGTGGGGTCACCGACAGAGCAGAACAACAAAACAACCCTAATCCAGTAACAGAAATCTAAAACTGAGCTGAACTCGTGTCTCGTTCTCATTCACAGTTTGGGTTTTGTGTGTCTGCTGGGACATCAGGACACCAGAGGACACCAGAGGACACCAGGACCTCGTGCTTCTCCATCTAAAAACAAAGCCATCGCTAAGAACAGGTGTTAGCTCTGCTACTAGCACCCCGCATGTTTGTATGGTTAATTTTTCAGTGCAGACAGAATGGTGCCAATGCTAATAAAAAAAGACACTGATTACATTTTTATTTCGTTTTTCATTTAAGGATCGGTTTGCTAAATGCATTAGGAGCCATGCAGATAATCCTGCTTTTATTTGCCAATCTGCATCTAAATTGAATTTTTCATTTATTATCACTGTGTAACCTACACACTGCCGTTCTTCCATTTGACATTAGTCTGATTATCTGCTTCTTTTTATCATTTAGATCTAATCTAGAGAAAACCCAGCCAAACGCAAATTCAAAGAAATAAATCCCATCCATCTTTTAATTCTAAAGGTAAATAAGAAAATTAGCTTCCTGGGGACGTAACCTTTTCAGCGATGCACTGAAACAATGTCTGAACCTGGCGGCTCCCCGGAGACGAGGCTGGTGTAGACAGATTTGCCTGTGGCACTCTGTCTCAGGGGAGACGGGCCGAGGACAGCTGGCACTCTTTCCTCCCCCTCCTCACTACGCTACCTCTCCCTCCTCCATTGTGCGCTGACTCTTTCTCTGGTCAGTGCTGACCATCTGCTTGGATTGGTTTGTTTTGAGTTCTCTTGCAGAGCCCCCCCCCCCCCCCCCCCCCCCCCCCCCTATGCTCAGGGCACAGATCCACAACTCTCCGTCAGCCCTCGGGCCTGAGAGAGTGACCAGATACACTTTACTCTAAACACAGATGACCAGGGGTGTCAGCTGGAGCCCCCATGAGGTCTCTACGCTGCCCGAGGAGCTTCAGGGATGAGTGTTTGTGGATGAATGGAAAGTCAAATGGATCTAACTCTTTGATGTTGTACTCCCTCAAAGATAACGAACTTTCAAAGTACGTAGAAACCTTTCAGACTCCACATGTCAACGTCAGAAACAAGTTTAAAACAAAAGACCAAACAATTTTATATATCAATTCTGTTTCCAGAAACCTGGAATTAGGGGGCATAGGATCATTTTTGGGCCCATTTTGTCAGAAACAGTAAGAACAGAATGAATTTTAGGACGGTTTCCACCAGGAACCTTTTAGACGTAACACCCTTTAAGCCTGATCACTTCCTGCCTGATGAGTTAAGTGATGCAGAAGTTGTGTTGAGTTGATGATTATCTTTAGCTTTGCTCTGCTAATCGGACTTACATCTCATTTATTTTCATTACCAGCTGTGGTGATATGTTAGCATTATTAGCGCCTGTTAGCATAGGGCAGCTAATTATTAGCTATAGCCGTTGTTTTGTCTTTTAGGGTTTAATGGTTTAACAAAGAAAACAGCTGCCATGTTTAATGAAATGTTCCAATATCCACAAACACAAAAGCTCTTTGTATGACTGAACAACACAAGTGATGTCATCTGATCTGAGAGGGGAGGAAAAGTAAAACCTACTCACATATGATGGCCATGAGGGAGTTGAAGTTTCCAATGTTGAAGCATTCCCGCGCCACGTCGATGAAGAACTCCATGACTCGCGCTCGGTGCTTCTTCTTCACAGGCTGGTTTTAAAAAACACAGAGATCAATACTTCTGAAATTAGGCCTGAAGTCAAACTGAGAGGGTTTAACTTATCGGTAGCTGCGGAATTTTATTATCTGAGAAAATAAAGCTTCCTCTCCTTTACTCACCATGCAGATCTCTGTAGCCACCAGATAACTGAGTCTGTTGAACCAGTCAACATACGCTTCCAGGTTACTGGCCTTCTTGTGATCACTGAAGCAGTTCTGCAACAACAACAACAACACACTTCCTATTAGCAATGCAGAGAACGACAACCTAAAACGTCTTCCTCCCTCCCACTCAATGCATCACTCAGCAAATTTAGACCCTGTCCAGAAGGAAAGAGAATGTCTAAGATTTAAACACAACACTGTTTCTAGAAAGGTCTTCCTCCAGAAAACTCTGTACTGTAAGAAAAATACACAAAAAACAGGAAAGAATGCGTATGGTGTGAGCATAAAGCTGGATAGACTAAGAATGAGAGGTTGACGATGTGGCGTGGTAGACTTAGGAGGTATAGAAATTTTGATATCGTCAAACTTCCTCCACATTTTCCCTCGGTGTACGGCATTACCGTGACCAGGACTGGAATTCGGCCCGGGC
The DNA here is from genome assembly GCA_006937965.1 of Callopanchax toddi. NCBI lineage: Eukaryota > Metazoa > Chordata > Actinopteri > Cyprinodontiformes > Nothobranchiidae > Callopanchax > Callopanchax toddi. The sequence goes on along the minus strand of SSNR01000444.1, from coordinate 307,636 downwards.
ATTTCCGGTCACACCTCCCACCATGAGCACTTACAGCTGATGTTTGGTTCGGATTGGTTTGGTTATACGAGCTCACGCCGCAACAAGGAAGTGCTGATTACAACGAGCCTCTCGGATAGTGGGCTGTACGAGCGCCCCAGACCGGCCCAAGGTTACCATCGGCTCACCTCACTGGCAGTCTGACCGTTCAAGCCTATTGTGTAAGATGCTCATAAGGTCATTTCAGAGTTGGGTCTAAGTGTCTTACATGTCATTTACCAATGTTTTGACTGTCTAAAGTAAAACCAATGGGTGTTTGCTTAAAGTGCCTGTGACTCCATATTTAAATCACTTTATATTAAACAGATGTAATCTTTGATGCCTCTAGATCAGCGTTGCACCATTATAACTCAAAATACGCTGTAATTATTTCCTAACGAGCAACTCAGAGATCAGAAGAAAGCGCCGCCTTCCGGTTCTGCTGGGTTTCTCCTTATTTGGCAGCCTGACACTTCTGCTGCAGTAGGGGGCAGTGCCCAGTAGGGGGCAGTGCCGTCGTGTGAAAGAGAAACGAAACTGAAACTAAACACTACACGGTCTATGGGTAATGGCGGCGGCACTGCCTCGCTCCAGTTGTCGTGAACGTGCATGTGGGAGGAGAATTGACCATATAAGCAAGTCCGGATCACTATGACCTCATAGCGGGCTGGAGTGAAAAAAATGGTTTGAAACCTGGGTCTGAAATCTGGAAGAGCTTCTCACTGGCTGGACTAGGAGACAGATGGACGCCGTTTTTTGCTCTTTCTGGCAGGTTTAAGGTGAGAACTCAACGTTGCAACATGATAGATAAGTCAGAAAACATGGAAACTGATGTCATGGGCACTTTAAGATTTTTCCACTCTAAAACCAGTTTTCCATGTATTCTGTGCTCCTAGAACGCTGTTCCCATGTGGTCAGCACCTTAATAAGCTCCTGTCTAAGTGAGGGTAGATGGCCCACTACACTCGGCTTTACTCTGCCTTCAAAGGCACAATAGTGACCAATGTTGTTCCCATTATGCATGCTGGTTCTTTGTGTGGACTCCTCTCGATCACATTCCAAGCATTTCTTTGCCGTTACGCCATTCACCCCCATGTCCCGCCACTGGACACGTTTCAATATGCAAGCACAAACAGTCAGCCCTGCTTTTGAAGTGGCTCGTTGGGCGTACGAGGAAAACTAGCCTTCAGCACAAAGACAGCCTTAACCCCCTCCATCACCTCGCTTCCAAAAAAGGTTTGTTGCCTAGCAGCCGAACGCCAGACAGAGGAATTGGCTGCCCGAAACACACCCCCCCCCATTCCCAATATGGACCCTTTGCAGCGGCGGTTGCTAAGAGATGAGGTGCACACATGCCTGTCTAATCCAGACACCAGGATGGGTTAAGGAAATTGTCAGTTAGGTGAGTCTGAGCGTGTGTGTGTGTGCAGCGGATATTTAGTCTGCGGCTACTGTCTGGAAAGCACCTGCCCTGGCGCTGACCTGAGCAGCAGCCGGTCACCGTGTTGTGTAAACTCTACATCTGTCTGGAAGGGGAACTGGGACGTCTCCATCCCAGCCCAAAACAGAAAGGCATATCAGATCTGCTGAAAGGAGTTCAGCCACAGAGAAAATATTGCATAACCACGTCTATTCTTTCTCATCTGGTAGTCTATTTTTAGAGAAGCATGCAGACTTTACCTTATCATTGTCCAGAGGGTCTTTGTGGACGAAGGCTTGAACAAATTCTTCAGGTCCGATGTAACTCAGCCTCTCCTGAAAAGCAGAAAAATCAACTTCCTGAATTCATATCAAATTTATACCTCGTTCCTCAATTAAGCTCCTGAAGCAGAACCTTCAAACTTCTGCTGATTTATTAACTAGTAAAAAAAACACCTGCGGTCAAACTCCACGGTTTAAGATCAATGCTGCGGTAGGTCAGACGTAGGAGGAGCTGCAGCGTTCAGATTTTGGATTTCTAATCCATCATTCGTGTCAAGCCTGCCCTCTTTTCCTGGTGTACCCGCCTCCGGGTATCGATCCGGTCCTACTCTGTTTGGATTATACGCCGATGAGAGTGTGAGGAACTGGCAGGCTTCCCGATACATCTTCATTTGACTTGACAAGTTAAAACACGTGATTTATAGAATGTAAAATGATATTAGCCTTGATATTTGACGGGAGGCGTCCTTGACAAAAAGGCGGTAAATAAAAAGCAAACAGCTGCTCTCACCAGCTCTATGTGTGTGAGCTGCTGGGCGACAGTGAAGGGGTCGTTGCAGACGGACAGCAGGTCTCTTTGGATCGCCGCCTGAGGTTTCGCTTTCAGAGCCGTGAGCCGCTCCGTCGCCGTGGCGTTGATCTTCACCAGCGCCTCCTCGTACTGGCTGAGCACCGTCAGCCTCCTGATCAGGCCCTGGCTCATCTGGCCAACCGCCTTCTTGTACACCTGATGGATGAAGCAAGAGAAAAGAAATAAATCATTTCCAAACCTTTCATTAAACCCCCTGGTGAATACATTTATATCCAGCATCCTTTAAAGCACGGCCTTCTGTTTTCTGTTCTGCAGGGTGATCAGTAACAAGCTTTTTCCTGCTGTGAAAACTCAAGAGGGGCATTGCAGAGGGGTCTTAAGTCATGCTGTTCTGAGCATTCCCTTCGTTCTAAAATGAGCCACGGTTAGATAACTGTCCCTTCACTGACAGTTCAGCCCGGAAGTTGCACAACATTGTCCACAGCGGGAAGAAAACACGTGATTGGTTTTATATTTGAGGCAAATACACAATCTAAGGCCAGATTTCTTGATGTTTCTCAGCTGGACTGTTCAGAGTCTGGAAGTGAGAACCGGTCCAGCAGGGTGGAGCAAAAAGCAGAGTTGGAGAAAAATGTGCTCAAGCTTTCAAACAGCAGTTTTCTCTTATTTGAAAGAGCAAACATGTATTTTTCTTTTGTTTTTAAGGAAAATCAATCATATGATCAACCTAATTACCATTTTAAAACACCCAGCTGTGTAACAGACTGTTAACATCCCAAAAAACGACTGAAACAACATAATAAATAACATTTGTCTAAGCTCGGCTAATGGTGGACTGCTCCTGCAGAGTTGGACAACAGTGAAGCCACCGGTGAAAATCCCTCCAGTTGCCACTTCAGAGTCGACCATCTGCTGCTGCTTCTGTCCTCGCTACAAACACGGGACACGCTGGGGTTGGATAAATATAGAAACAGACCTCAGAGGCTGCGTTTCTAAACAGAGTGAGTCAACTGTCGGCGTTACGAATGAGGAAGCCCAGCAGGAGCTCCGTGTCCCCGACGTGATCGGCCCTGGCAGCGGTCTCAAGGTGGCAGATGATGCTCAGCGCGCGTCGTCACTACAGAGAGCGCGGCTGGGTTTCTGTATCAGCGGAGGTTCTGTTATTCTTGGCTGAGCGGAGCGCCACCTGACCTGAGAACAGGCCCCAATGTTTTCAGCTGTTTACTCGACCAGCACTAATGAACGCTGGGTAAAAGATGCTCTGGGCAGGAAGATCTCATCAACAAACGCTGCCAAGTCACAAATTAGTAGAGATAATCTGTGTGATGCGTTTACAAATTACACTCTATTAATGCTATGATGTCATAACTAAGTCTAACTCAGTTTTAGGTTTTAAAAAAGTGATTCAATCAGCAGAGTGGGATTCTAGAATAAACATGATAAACACTGTTGGCTGCTAAGGATAAGATTAAAATATGTGAGTGAGAAATCGAGGTGGGAATTGAGAACCGGTTCCAACTCCATCAGTTCTTAACAACTCTTTTGTTTCCGTTTTTTCTGAACTTTTGCATTGCTGTACAATTACACCACACTCGTTGCAACGACTCAAGGCGCTGCAGCGGTTAGGACCCTGTGCCGGTTCCGTCCGGAGCGCACAAAGCTGCACCCCGTCATGCCGCCTCCCCTTATTGCACCTCCGACCGTGGGGGAGCGGATTGTCCGACAGAAACTGGGGTTTTACTCTGTTGAACCAGTGAAAGGTGCATAGGAGTCTAACAGGGGGGGTAAATCCCCCCCACCCCCTTGACAAATCGCACCCTGGTTGCTGATGGTGCACAAGCCTGCGTAGAACTTAAACTACTCAGGAACTGGATTGATGAGCAGAATTGACAATGACGCTGATATTTTTAAAAACTTATCAATTCCCACCCGCAGTTAGAAACAAAAGAGCAGAACTGTTGGGGTGATAAAATCTGATGACCTGGCAGAGAAAATATGATGGGGGCAGTACTTGGAAACCATGGCAACCAGTCCTATGATGATGCAGTGTGGGCAGCATCTCTAAAAACATGATATTCTCCTGTTGGCTTTCACTTGTTTTGAGTCAGGAAGCCTGTTGCAACGTTTATGTATCAGTAATTTAAGATCCACCTTTAACCACTGAATCAACCCAATGAAGTGGTGAACCAGGACTTTTACACACTGTATCCTCCACAACCATGTCTCCCTCCTGATAAACACTGAGCCTGCTGGAGAACTCTCCAGATGAGATGGAGGAATTTCCAGAGTTTTCTGGATAGATGAAAGTTTGTCTTTAACATTTACTCTCAATAACTGGGATATAATCATTGCTAGAGGAACAACAGTCAACCACTCCTACTGTAAGTCAACTAAACTCAAGATTTTTTCATCATAAAATACAAACTGCAGCGTTGAGTGAAACTTCAAACCCCCAGTAAACGAGGTTAAACCCAGCTCTCTGCTGCTGCTGCTGCTTCCTTATATATCCAACCACATCCATAATGACAGTCCTACTCCAGAGATCAAGGTCCGGGAATGCTTTCCGTGTGGTTTGGACACAACTTTGAGCAGATGTTCAGAACGTCTATTCTGGACTCAAGTCTGTTTTCAGAGAACCAAAGCTCTGAAGAATCAGCATCTAATTTCTGTTTACATTTTCAGAGAATAATCTGCAGACTCTGTGAGAAACATGAAGACAAACGGGGTTGTTTTAGTCCGTGAAGCTTGTCCTAAGTTTCATTTTCTAATAACTGTCCTTTTGTGCATCGCTGCTCGGATCAAGAAACCACGTTTTAGCTGTGATGCGTCACCTACGAGGATAAACGGTCACAAACTTTACGCGGGGCGATTCGTGAACTTCAAATTTTCTGAGAAAGCAGTTTATTGACAAAACTTTTTACATCAGGCTGAGCAGATACCGAGCCACGTGCTTTAAAAAATCGCTGAAGGGGATTCAAGTGATGCTGCTCCATCGGGACACTTTGTACAGTTTGGACCAGTCTTCTGTCTAATCAGATGGAAGTCAGTCAACAAGTTAGCATCTTAAAAAGGTGGTTTTATACACAAATCGGTGATCAGCTGAGATGTCATCCGACAGCTTTTAGAGAACGTGAATCCTCCTCGTGTTCGAACAAACGATCATGGATGGAAATAAAGAGCAGCGCTATCTAACAGCAGCGTTCTGTTATCTCTCATCCCAAGCGTGAAATCACATCAAGGCAGAGCATCGTGGAACCTTCTGGAAAATGACTTTCTGTTTTACGACGGGCCGAGTCTATTTCACCTATCAGAACATCTCTGGAGGAGCCGCTGCGGTCAGCCTACTGTGAAATCAAAAGATGTTCGCGTGACCATCAGAACATAGCATGGCAGAGCGAGCGAGTGTGTTTGGAGAGGTCGCACGAGGAGAGCGGATATAGAGAGCTGTGGGAAAAGTATCGATTTCTAAATTAAATCAGGATCAATGGTTGAGCGTGTTTTATTGATGTAAAGCTGGTTTTTAAAGGAAAGGGTTTTTTTTGGGGTGGGGGTTGTCTTGAGTGGAGAAACCTGCTGTCTTATCACTTTAACCCCCCACCCAACCCGAAACAGACACACACTTATCTTGAGTACACAGCTCATTAAGCACAGCAAACAAAAAGATTGGATGTGAAAACAAGACCCAAACAAAGCATTTAGCATCTAAGAAATTAGGACCTTTTAATTATTTTCTCATTAGTTTGTCTACATTTTCAGAAAGGAAGCATTTACAGCATTAATTTGGTTGATTTAAAGGCACACTATGTAACTTTTTCATATCTGACCCTTTACAGGTTAATGATCAGCCCCATCTGCTGCTTGGATCCAGAATACCACGTTTGTAACTTCTGAGTCTCTGGTCCGGTGCCCTGAAGTCTCACAAAGTCACGTGTCTCAGAGGGTTAGGCTAACCCAATGTGGCTAGCTGTTATGCTAGCTCCGGAGTGTTTTTAGCTCATGATTCCTGATTTTTTTCCCATCTCTCCCTGCTTGAACACAGCTGATTTCTTTGAATGAGTGATGAACCGCTCCAGTAGAAAGCAGTGAAGGCTGAGGAGACGTTTAACAGGTAGATTTAGATATTTCTGAGCAAAGACAACGCTAACGTTTTTACGACAGTGATTTAAAACGGACACTAGGGGGTGCTAAAAACATGCAAAACTACGTAGTATGCCTTTAATTTAGCCTGATGATGCTGTCGATCTACATTAAAGAAAGACAGTTTCTCTGCCAAAAATTTAAGCAAATAATTGATAGTAATCTCATCCTTGAGAGTCGTATCAGTTTCATCTACGTATTCTCTTCCAGTAAACACAGGTACTTTCACTTTTCAGTTTGCTCATTTAAATAAAAAAAGTACATAAGATGAGTCACTGCCTTTCCTGGATACAAACATCTAAAAGAAGAGGATCAGCAGCTTTCCTAAAACAACAGACAAAACCAAAACTGCTTTCCAAACTCTCTTAGCTCTAAGCCGGGGACAGACAGCTCATCTGCAGTGGAACAATCCAAACGCTGCCTAAGAAGGAGCAGTCCACGGAGGACAAAAACCCACCTAGCCCATGAACAAAGGGGCTTTTCTCTCAGCCCAGCCAGCCTCAAACACGGCTTTGTTGCCACTGATACCCCACTTCGCTTCCCATCACCGCTATCTGCAAAAAATCTGCAGCACCTGAAGCTTTGCTGCACGTGTAAAGCAGCACTGGAGCATCCGTGGGAGCCAATTTAAACACAGAAAGAGGTTTTGCTAAGAAAAGTGCATGGACTGACCTCGTCCCCACTGGCGAGCCGGTGGGTCAGTTCCTTCAGGCTACGCATCATCCTCTCGTCCCTGAAGTCGTACGGGAAGGTTTCCGTCCACTCTGTGAGCAGCTGGAGGATCTTTGGTGCGATCTTTTTCAATCTCAGCTGAAAAGAGAAGACAACATTGAGCAAAGTGTAAAACACAAAGGTTAAAAATGTCAGAATCCAGAGTACCTTGTCGGCTTGAGGATCGCCAAGTCGCTGTTGCTCCACGCACAGGTGGCACACTTTGGACATAAGTTCATATGGATGGATGAAGAGGCGAGAACTGAGCAGGAAGGTGAAGATGTACGTCCTCTGCACAGACAAAAACAACAAAAATATAAAAGAGCCTTTAAAACTGAGTCAAATCAAAACTCACATGGGTAATGGTAGATGAAAAAACGAAATATGACAGCAAAAAGAAAGCAGGGGGAGTATCAGTCCCTGATGAATGCATGGGAGAAAACCCCCACAAAGGCAGAAAATGAAAGCAACTGTCTCGCTGCAGCAGAGCTCCTCACGCAGAACAAAAAGAAAAAGTTTCAACGTCTAACTTTGATCTGAGTGCAAAAAAAAAAAACAGAAACCGCAATGGATTTTAAAATGTACAAAAGAACCTGTGGCACTCACGTCTGGGTAGTAGTCTACAGTCGGTACCAAGTGGTGGATGAGGGCCTCCAGGGACCCAGACACCAGGTTGTTGTTGTGGAAATAAAGGCCGGGGTAGCTCTCCTCGTTGCTCGGGTACAAATTGTTGTTGAAGCCGCCAGTGTTGAGCTGCCCCGTGAAAGGTGGAGTCTGCGGCATGTTGTCCTGTACGGAAAACCAAGAAACGATCAATTTAACCGCAGACGCTGGTGCAGAATGACCAGACAAGTCCAGAATAGCTCCCAGCACCACAAACGGACTGGAAACTGTTTGTTTGGAAATGGTTTTACTGTCAACAGCCTTTTCCTCCCATGGACAGTTTTAGTTATGTTTATCTTAATGGACCACAGAGAAGAAAAAAAGCATACAGCATCAGAGACAGGCAAGTCAATAACGTGGCTTATTTGCAGAAGTCTGATGCAAAAGGTTAAAGCTTCTACTTTGCAATAAACGATCAGGTAAATGGTTTAGTAGAAATGCCTTGTGACTCACAGATGATCGGTATGAAGTGAAAGTGAGAATAAGTGGAGCTCTGTTGGTAAAACGGAAAGTGCAGCAGAGGCGTGTCGGAGCCTGTGAGAGATTCTGGGATGAACTGCTTCCCTGCAGGATGTCATGACTGTTGTTTCACCCCGAAATCACAACGTGTGATCACGCTGTCTGCTCGCTTCCTCCGCGGTCATGTGTGTGTGTGCGTGACTCAGAGCGAGGGTGTGTGTGTGTGTGTGTGTGTGTGTGTGTGTGTGTGTGTGTGTGTGTGTGAAGGAGGCAAACTGTGATTGCCAAAAGAAGTGGAGCAGCTTTGGAGCTTTCTGAGGTCAAATCCATACATTGATCCAGGAGTAATCACAGCTTCGGGTGTAAATTCAGAAATATGTCGATGATGTGACGGTGGCGGATGCACGTATGATTTATTTCACTCATGCAAGCAAATAAAATGTCATCCAGAAACACAAGAAGCCTCGACGTAGGCTCACATCTAAATGTAACAAATGGGCTTCACCTTAAAACTCCAGCTGCTAGCTTTGTGTTACCCGTCTACCAGCGCGCTGACCTTTGAACCCGGCACTGTAGCTCTATGTCCTGCCAGGTAGGCTGAATTCTGACAGAACACAAAGAGCCTTGTGCTCTGGAGGGGGAGTTGGAACAAAGTCCAACCATTTCACCCCCGTACAGCTCCGAATACTCGTACCTCCTTGACAATATGCTGCCCTGTGGCTGCCTGCCAAGAGTGAAGGCCTTTACGGCCGACGCACTGCAGAGCTGCCAGGAATTGATTCAAAGACGCCAAGAGGAATAAACTGCACCTGCCCACACAGTGAGACAAATAGCTCAGATAAACTCAGCCCTTCACTGTCCAGCGATGCAGGAAAGAGAAGAAAGAAAGGGTGATCAACATCAGCTGATCGAATCAGAGGCTAAATGAACAATGATCTACCTGTTCGAGTCCAACACGACTTTAAAAACAGGCTGGGTTTCATTCGTTCTGACAGAAAAACCCTCATTTGTTCACGACCGCTTTGAGGCCGACACGAGGTCTTCCTCCTTCACACACGCCGCTCAGTGATGCACGTGTGCACTCACAAACTATCGCCATTATTCAGCCAGACAACCGTGGCCATTTCCATGAGAATGGCGAGCGTGTGGAGTCAGAGCGCAGCGGCCTCAGCATCTGCTGCACCATGTGGCTCCTGTTCAGAGAGGAGTCACGAACCAGACCTTCCCAGAAACAGTTCGGGATCTTTGTTTACTCCGCTGAGAGTGTCGATGAACTGAACTGCTCTTTCCTCGGTGGCACTTGTCTGACTCAGAGCATCCAAACGCAGAATGACATCGCAGACGCCTCGTGATGAGAGAGCAGCCCTGAAGACTCGGGTCAGAGTGAAGAGCGAAGCAGCAGCAGGTGACCGAGTGCTGAGAACACGACTCTCTCGCTTTTCCCAGCTGGGATCCAAACAACAAGCAACTCCCTGATCTGGTTTCCAAAGAGCTGAGGGTGTGGTGGTGGTGGGGAGGGGGGTGGGGGTGGGGGGCTTAACTGATAAACATTTCAACTAGGCAACTCCAAGAGGATCTGGATCTAAAACTGTAGATACAACATGCATCAAGCTCCAGAAATGATCCCGTTTCTTTGACTAGTTGGGATGTCAGTCATGTTCAGACGTCTCTCTGTAAATGACCACTCATGCATCCTCTACAGCAAAGTACAGAAAGATGAAAACTCCCACATGTACTGAAGCTTTATTACCGTCTCCTTTTCTGATGCCTCTGAACTAAAAAAAAACTCTTATCTGAAGCTGAAGACTGCTTAAGAGAATAAAAATGTGAAAACCTTTTGCAAGATGCAACCCCACCCCCCATAAAAGCCTCTGCTCCAAACGCAGCAGCTGCATCCTTCACCATCACCTCTAAAAACAAACTAACTAAGAATTCTTACAAGCAGTGACAACTGAGCGATTTACATTTGGCTTCCAGGTGTCGGTGCAGGAGAGCAGCAGCAGCGGGTGGAGGGACCTCATGTCGAGTCCAGGGGTCTGACGCAAACAAACTCTTAACACGTGGCTGTTAGTTCAGCACAGCCACCGGCTGGGTGGCAGCTGAAGGTAAACAAACAAAATGCCACAGCTTGCCTCAGAGGAGGGGTTGTGGTTAGATGGTTTCATTATAGCCGGTCTGGTGGAGTGGTGTGGCCATCTGCCACAACGTGCTGGAGAAGTCTGGTTTGGACTTTAAACTAGAGGAGATTCTGCTTTGGGAGCGCTTTATTTGAGTGTTTTGATAGTGTCAGCCAGGGGTCGTAAAGGAAAAGAGAGGAAATCGTTCCTGCACAAGATTGGACACCTGCACCAAAACGCTTCTGCAATGAGACACGTCTTCAAGCCTGAAGACCTCTGAGGATCTCATTGGTCACAGCAGTAAAGAACGCTGATTTGTGACGTTCTGCAGCCGTTAAAGCAGCTGAGGGAGAAAGACAATAAAGAAACGAAGAACGCTAAGGATGTGTTTAGGGTGGAATTAGGGGAATGTGTTGAGTTTTTGAGGGAATGATCCGTAAATCAACCCCCCCCCCCCCACCACCACCACCACCACCACCCTTCCACTGAGTGAACACTGAAAGGAACAGCGCTCATCCATGAGCCAAGGACCAGAGGAGAGCTGGAAGGAGCCTCAATAAGGTCAGAGTTCTGCTTGACGCTGCTCTGTGGTCAGAAACTTAGAGATTTGACAAAACGTCAGAGTTGGAAATAATGATTGTTTATAAGCAAATATGAGACACTTAGGCAAAAATGTCCCTGTCAGAGGTAAAATTAGACAAATCCCCCACTCAGTCTGAGAGCTTCTCCACCTCCTCTTGCTCCAGTGCTGATCTTTATTAAACAAACACAGTGTTTAGACTGGGGGGGGGGGGGGCGCTCGCAGCTGTTGCACAGAGCGGTAAAAATCACAGCTTGTCTTTAGCATTCTGTCACCTGGCGTCCCGAGTCCTCAACAGGCACATCATCCCCCCTGCAGACAAACAGCAACACATTCTGCAGAGAGCTGCTGACTTCTGCATCCTCTACATGAGATTTTATACACCTTGGAACATTAGAGATGGAGTAAAAGCAAATGTGGGGATTAGAATCAGTAACATTCTCTTTTTGGGGGGAAGCAAAATGTTAATCCAAGTTCATTTAAACACTTTTTAACTATATTTAGCTCAAAGGGTGGTCAGTTTTTAGTTTTTATGTCCAAAAACTTCAAACCATGAACTAAATAGGGTCACTTATTGGTCCATTGATGCAAAACAAACAAGGAATGTTTTAAGTTTGAGTAAAAAAAAAAAAAACACAAGGAATGTTTTAAGTTTGAGTAAAAAAAAAAAAAAAACACAAGACTTCTTCCTATACAGCATAAAACTGAGGCAACACCAGCAGAAACAAGAACTCATTGATTCAACTGATCAGACTTCAGCCAATTTACCCAAAAAACGGATTCAACTTGTCAGCACATTAAGGGAAACCCAGTGAGTGGCACGGAGAGCCACAAGCCAGAGGAATTACCTCCACTGATCCCTCTGTTGACTGCAGGGGAGCACAGGGAGGGAATCCTCTTAGCCAGAGGGTCAAAATAGGCAGCTATTGACACTAATAGATGAGACATCCAGCTTTCTGTATGCCTAATCAATGTTTGGAGGGATCAAATTAGGAGGGGAGTCCAGAAAGGCGCGCGACCTGCAGGCATGCTGCAGCCTAGAAACACTAAAATGTCAAACTGCAGTCTGACAGGTGAATCCATCTAAAAGCAGCCATGCATTTGGTCTCTGGAGATGATGAAGTGCGCTCTATCCGACTGACACCTGCGCGCATTTTGGATCAGCTCCAAAACATCATTACGCACAAAATCACTCACCTCAACGAGCAGGAGTCCGGGTGGCAATTTTCTGTTTTCCTCCTCAACAAAACCACAAACAGCGTCTCGGAAATCGAGACTTTCCGTTGATTTGTTGTTTTTATTTCCCCTCTGAGCCGCCGCCCGCTCCGCCTCTCAGAAACTTTAAAAAAAATAATAAAATAAATTTAGAGCTTCTAAAAACGTGTAGTCCTGGTTTGACTGCAGCGACAGGAACCAGAGAGGGAGTGGAGAAGAAGTAGCGCCGCTCCGATGTGCTGCCAGTCCAACGTTTCTGCTTTCTGCGCTCCAGAAGCAGCGATCAGCCTCAAGACTCCACCGAGAGGGAGAGAGAGGCAGCAGCCAATCACAGAGCAGACATCCTCCCCCGTCTCACCCCCTCCTCCTCCTCCCTTCTGCAGAATCCTCACCCACACGCTGACGTTTCTCCCTCTGAAGTTTCACATCTGCGTTCCGGTTGTTTTACTGACAGGAATAAAGATGAAAAGTCCAAAAGCTTCAGGAGAGTTCAGAAAACGGACCCACCTTTAACGCATCACCTGGGCTGGTGGGTCGGTTTTAACAATATTTCTGTTTCTCATGATATTTGGAGAGAAATTGAGTTCATAACGTGAAACTTTAGTGAGACGAATTTAAAATCGTGACATGGAAGACCAAAATATAAATAATCTGTCTTATCGGGTCCTTTTTGGTTGTCTCTGCTTCGTATCTTATTGTAATTTTTTGATTTGTCTTTTGTCTCCCTGCCTGTCCACTCCATTGCAGGTATGCAGTCAAAGTTAAGGATGCAACAGGAGGAGTACCTTCAGTGTGGCCCTCAGCCGCATTACGAGAACGGTAGAACTTCCATCAGATAAACGGGTTTTAAAGTTTTATGCTCAGATTTTTACTTTATAATAAACGCAGATAAATGACCTTTAATAACCTTTTAACATTTTAAACACTTCATCCAATCCAAACTGTTAGTCCATCATCAGACAGATTTTTGTTTTTAACTAAACTTGATGGTAACTCGACTAAATCAGCATCACTGAGTCAAGACTGACCCGAATCCTGTTCTTGTTACTGATGAAGACCAAAAAAACTTTAAAACAATTAACACATCTTTTCTTTTCTTAAGGACAGTGTATGAGACCCTTGTTCTCTCCTATCTTCAAATGTTTACTACCAAAAAAAAACCCCCAATAATTTCTTCTGTTCATTAAAACGTTGCATTTATAATGTACTTTGGAATGACGTACACAAAAAATGACAATAAAATTGGGTTTTTGCATAATTTTTAATAAAAAAAAGGCTTGTGTTGCATGAGCAACTTGACGATTTAGACCCTTATTTTGAAAGGTTTGGACACCTCTGGTTTAGATCATCATTAAAAAAGGTTTTCCTCTGGAACCCCTCTGACTAAAAAAACGAATTTAAATTCTTACTGCCACCATTAGACACGCTTCACCGTTTTACTAGAAATACAACAAGTCTGGTTCTGATGGCTGATACCAACTTATCGCAGGATCATGCTGCCTTAAAGGCTAGAATACACCGGACACGTCGGCGACACGCCACGTCGTGGCTGCGGCGTTATTTTGATTTAAAACCATTCTAGTCCATCAGATCACTCACACAGAGCTCGCCACAACGCGTCCCAGACACGCGAGACGCCGCCAGCCTGCTAAAGATTCGCACCAGTTTAAAAAGGAGCGCCAGTCGCAGCTGTGCGCGTGTGTCACGACATGTTGAGTACTTTCTGACACCGGCATTACCATGACACCGACGTTACGACGCAGAACGGCTCCTATTACGGCACACAGAAATAAACCGCCACAAACATTACGGCACACATAAACAACAGCTCCATTAAATAGCTTACTGACCCATTTTGAAAGAATTAGAATTAGATTCCCACAACACACGACGGCAGCTGTGATCACATATAAACAAAGAATTCGCTTCCCGCTTCCAGTTTTCAATTCTCACGTGATGTTGTGACTATCGCGCGATTTTTTAAAGCAGATCCTACGGCGCGCTGTGTCAGGAGCGCGTCTTGTGTGAGTACAAGACTCGCCAACACCGCAGCCAAGAGGTGGCGCATCGCTGAGGTATCCGGTGTATTCCAGCCTTTAGAATATGAACACGTCTCATATTCATACTCCACCTTACGCTGACGTTCACCGTTTGTCCACAAAGTACAGGCTGACAACCGTCTCTAAGAGGTGAGAATATAAAAGGAAGCTGCCTTTTGTAGAGTGATGAAAAACCTTGGCTCACGCTGAATGACAGACCCGCAGGATGAGGCTCGTTTGTTAGAAAAGAAAAAGCAAAGAGTTCGGATTAAAGGAAATAAACATGCTGAGCACAATCGCATTTAAATGACAACTGGACTGAATCCTTTGATGCTTTGTTCCGACTCTAATCTAATGAATGTCACCGGCTCTTTGGGAAGAATTGGTGAGATTCTTCTTCTCTGAGTCTGACATGAAGCTAAATCAGAAGAAATAAAATGTGCAAGCTAATTATTTTCTCACATTCTGGAGGCTGATTTTACTAACTGTCCATCTCAAACAGTTGAGCTCGGTAGAAAAAGTATTCACACTCGTTTTCCTTCCTTCAGGTTTCGGAGCAGAATAATAGTAAATTACCAGCAAATCATTTAAAATCTTATCAACATCCAGAGGAATGATGTAATCTGGGATCAGCACAGATTAACATATATGCACTAATCTGGTTTTACTGCTGCTTAAATGCTTGCATAAGGTCAGTGTTAGCATTTTATAGCCTTTATTAGCATGAATATGAGCCAGATTCTAATTTAAAGAGACGTTTGAGGTGTTTTAATTTGATGTTTATTGGGTTTTTTCTGTGTTGAATAAGGTCAGCGTAAAGAATCCTGAATGCATCAGGAGGAAGAATCAACATCATGACAGAATAGATTTCATCTTTATTTGAACTTGTCAGGTGAAGCAGTGGGAGCTAAAACACTGACTTGTTGACTAAGTGGATCCATAAATGGAATGCAACGTGAGGTGGAAGAAGTGTGAAGTATTAATGGCAACGACCCGAGAAGTGTTAAAGATTTAACCACAAACCAGAGCCGATGTGTGGTTAGAACTACTTTGGTTAATGTGATGGAAAACTGACGCGTTGTGCTGAATGTGCCACTTTCTGCACCAAGACAAATTCCATGTTTGTTTTCATGGCAAAAAACCTGATTCTGATTCTTTCTGTTACATCCAGTCGTCACAGAAGACACTAAGAAACGCTTCAAATGAGCTGCAATGCAGTGAAAAGCTTTAAAACACGAATAGCTTTATATTTTGGTTCCATTACGAAGCGTTCTATCTTTAAGGTGGATCTAATCAGACCTTTTGAGGGTCTTTTGGAAGTTTTTCTGCTGCTTTATTATTTGTTTACTGTCCTTGTACCTGAACATGACATGACAGGAAGAAACATGAAGAAAACGTACAGAAAAAAATTTGCTTCAAAACATTTCTCCAACAGATGAACTCAAATGTTTTGAAGAAACAGGAACTACACACTGCAAAAACTGATTTTTAAGAGCTTTGTTTTTGGGCATTTTATCTTATTTTAAGTCTGAAAAGAAAATATATTCTTAGGCAAGGCCGGATGTAGGCATGGGCAGGGGGGGGGGGGGGGGGGGGGGGGGGGGGGGGGGGGCATTGCCCCCCCCAAAATCCATGACTGCCCCCCCAAACACGATTGCAGGCAGAAATAACAAATTTCAAAAATATTTCAGTGAAAAATGGTCAGAGTGAGCGCTCTCTTCTGTTTGTCCTCATTCAAAGTAGCTACTGATGAATGACACAGAAAGAAAGAAAAACAAAAAACACAAAAAAGAACAAAACAAAAACAAAACAAAAAACACACACAAAAAACAAAAAATACAAAAAAGAACAAAAAACCCACAAAACACAAAAAGAACAAAAAAACAAAAAAAAAAACACAAAAAGAAC
>SSNR01000444.1:208727-291546 GCA_006937965.1 Callopanchax toddi | reverse complement strand
AAAACAAAAACAAAACAAAAAACACAAAAAAACAAAACAAAAACCACAAAAAGAACAAAAAACAAAACAAAAAGAACAAAAAACAAAACAAAAAACACAAACCCCCCCAAAAAAACAAAACAAAAAATACAAAAAGAACAAAAAAACAAAACAAAAACACAAAACACAAAAAGAACAAAAAACAAAACAAAAAACACAAAAAGAACAAAAAAACAAAACACAAAACACAAAAAGAACAAAAAAACAAAACAAAAAACACAAAACCCGCCCCAAAAAAAACAAAAAAAATACAAAAAGAACAAAAAAACAAAACAAAAAACATAAAACACAAAAAGAACAAAAAACAAAACAAAAACACAAAAAGAACAAAAACACAAAACAAAAAACACAAAAAGAACAAAAAAAACAAAACAAAAAAACCACAAAAAAGAACAAAAAATCCACAAAACACAAAAAAGAACAAAACAAAAACAAAACAAAAACTAAACTAAACAAAAAACTAAACAAAACAAAAAAACCCACAAAACACCTACACACACAAAAAAAACACAAAACACAAAAAAGAAAACAAAACCAAACCTAACCAGATGAGGTCAGCCTCATCAGCGCATCAGCCAGTGTCCTACTTGTTCCGTCTCAAGCCCGGGTAAATGCAGAGGGTAGGGATCAAATATGAACATACATCTATGGATAGAGGAACTGATATGATGATGTCATAGTTTTTGATGCATTTAAGGGATTGGGGGGATGTGATGACCAAAACATTCTTAGCATGTCCAGACTCGCCCCCCCTGATATTCTACCTGCCCCCCTTAGTAGGGCTGGCTAGATCCGGCCCTGGGGCCTACTTGAAATAAGCCAAATCTTCTTGAATATGGTCAAATTATCTAGATTTGAGATTTAAAAAAATCTGCCAGTGGGGTAAACAAAGTTGCTTGGCTAGAATTCTTTTTCTAAATAGCTATTTTTATGGAATCTAGCCAAGTTTCTGCAAATTTGGCAAATTTCAAGTAGGGCTGTAAGAATATATTTTGTTTTCAGACTAAAAATAAGATACAATGTCTAAAAACAAAACTTTTTTTTCTTAGAAATCAATTTTTGCAGTGTAATCAATCAAAGACTCGACCTAAAAGATCCATCATCTTCAACTGATCGTCGACTGGCAGGTTTTCAGCCAATTAGAAATCACCTTGTTGAGTTCAAATACTGCGTTAAACTGTATGATCTTTGTTTTTTATCAATTCAGCTAAAAAAAATGGGACAAATGATGTTTTTTGACAGGCTGCTGCTGATACAGATCTAAATCTTTGTTCTCCATTGACACAAAACTGGTTCATCCGTTGAGTTTTGGAGGTTTTTAATGACACTAATATTAATCTGTGGGAAGTTCAAAGAGTCGGGGCAGGAATGCTCTCGGGATGTCACGTCACTGGTGTTTCAGGAATGTCAAACCTTACAGGAATGCTCGGATGGACAAAAGCACTGCGTGAAAACCTGCAGCCGCCTCATCCATCTGAATGAGACAATAGCTGGAACGTGATGGGGAGGGGGCCTCAGGCTAAAGAATGCAGGAACAAAAATAAAAGTTTAGGGTTAGATCTGAGGTAATCAGTAAAGAATTTGACCTCCAGTGTTACAATGTGTCCTCTGAGGACAGCCTTCAGGGACAAGACTGGTCCTGATAAAGAAAAAGAAACTAACAGAAAATAACTTCTCTGTTTCTGAAGGAGCTCATCTAGTTTAGAGCAGGTGATCTGTTTACCTGGATTAAGGGACAGAGAAATGTGTGGTTTTTATGTTGGAGCAAAAAATTCACTAAAATCTGCAAAATAAAGAGTCCTGCTCAGCCTCGAGCTTTAAATCAACAGGGGGTGAAGTGAACCTGCTATTTCATCCACTTCTGAAGAAAAAACTCGTTTTCTAGGATTTGTTCAGGAATAAAAAAAATACAAAACATTTGAATGATCCTCAGCTTCTCATCAGCTGATGATTTCACGTTGAAGAGTTTTCTTAAGAATGCTGCTAGATCACTTCTTTATTTAGACGCGACTCATCCTTCTAGTCAATCATTAAGCAGTAAATTATCCCAGATTAACTCTACAACACACAGGCTCGACTCACCTTACCTATAAAAAGGTAAAAACTCATCCAGTTCTCTGGTACCAAAAATCTATTAAAGATGTTTATTTTTTAAAAGTTTTTTGAAAATATTCTGTAAAATCAGTTAGATTTTTTTCAAAATCTGAAATAACTAAAACATTCCTACTTTAGAGGATTCTTCTGTTGTAAAATCCAGTGAATGGACATTTTCCAGACGGCTGATAAGTTGTTGTTTTTTTAATCCATGACCTCAAACCACCTGCTTAACAATAATAGTCTTTCGTTTTACACAGTTTTGTATTTTTGTGAACGCTTGAGCTTCACTTCTTGTTTCAGAGCTGTTTTCTATGCAAGTTGACATTTTTAAATTAGCAAAATAAATTATTTGGGTTTAGAAAACGGAGCCTTCTTTTCTCCTGAGAGTTGGATGGTAGAAGAAACTCAACTTCACACCAAAAACTGAAAAAAACAAAGAGAAAAAACCCAGCTTGTTTTTGTTGGAGGTGGTTTAAATTCACTGAGAAGAAAACTACAAGGTAAAAAGAGGACATGAAAAAGTCCCCTAGTTTTAAATAGAAAAGATTATTAATACTACCAATGAAAACGGGCTCTTTTCAGGGACCTGCTGCAACTCAGGGACCCCCCCCCCCCACACACACACACACACACACACACACACACACACACACACACACACACACACACACACACACACACACACACACACACACACACACACTGTTTAGTGATTCTTTGGTTTCCTGAGGGTTTTCTACTGCAGTGGGAATTTTCAGTCTCCCAGAAACAGCTGAGGAGGTTTATGGCTCGTTTCTGTTGATGTCTGAGAAAACGACTGACTTTCACTTTCTGCTCATTTGACTAAAAACACTCATCTTCCTGTAAATCAGAACTGTTCAGATGTTCACTGATACGGTTAGTTTGTTTTAGCAGGATAAAAAATAAGCAAATACCAGATTACAGGCTCATAAATTACATTTGGACAACATGTCATCCATCCATCATCCATCCATCCATCCATCCATCCATCATCCATCTATCCATCATCCATCCATCCATCCATCCATCCATCCATCATCCATCATCCATCCATCATCCATCCATCATCCATCCATCCATCCATCCATCCATCATCCATCCATCCATCATCCATCCATCCATCATCCATCCATCCATCCATCATCCATCCTCCATCCATCATCATCCATCATCCATCCATCCATCCATCCATCCATCATCCATCATCCATCTCCATCCATCATCATCCATCCATCATCCATCCATCATCCATCCATCCATCCATCCATCATCCATCCATCATCCCTCATCCATCCATCCATCCATCATCCATCCTCCATCCATCCATCATCCATCCATCCATCATCCATCCATCCATCCATCATCCATCCATCCATCCATCCATCCATCATCCATCCATCCATCCATCATCCATCCATCCATCATCCATCCATCATCCATCCATCCATCCATCCATCCATCATCCATCATCCATCATCCATCCATCCATCCATCATCCATCCATCCATCCATCCATCCATCCACCATCCATCCATCCATCCATCCATCATCCATCATCATCCATCCATCCATCATCCATCCATCCATCATCCATCATCCATCCATCCATCATCCATCCATCCATCCATCCATCCATCCATCCATCCATCCATCCATCCATCCATCCATCATCCATCCATCCATCCATCCATCATCCATCCATCCATCCATCCATCATCCATCCATCCATCCATCCATCCATCCATCATCCATCATCCATCCATCCATCCATCCATCCATCCATCCATCCATCCATCCATCATCCATCATCCATCCATCATCCATCCCTTTCTTTCTTCATCTCCAGGAGTGAAACCCAGACCTCCTCCTCTCCAGTGACAGACTCCAGCTCCTCCTCCATGACATTCCAGATCTACTTCCTTCAGCAGGTTCTGGTTCTGCCCCAGGATCTCCTCCAGAGGAAGGAAACCAGGAGGCATCCTAATCAGTCCAAACCACCTCGTTTGACTCCTTCTGATGAGGAGAAGCAGCAGATCCACTCTGAGCCCCAGCACTCCGTATCTCAAAAAAACGCAACTTTTCAGGAAATGGAGGAAAAAAACTTGTTTCTTTATGTAAAAACATGAAGAAAAATGTAGATATGAGGTTTCATCCCAACAACATTTTTTCAGGTTAAGCATGTTGAGTATCAATCTCTTCTGAGGTGTTTGAGTTCAAATGAGGAAAATCCAACTTTCAAATCAACTTTAACCTAAACTAAGAGAAAAAACTCTCCCGAAGAGCAGCCTGTCTTTTAAGCTTTGCATGTTTCATTTAATCTAAGGGGAAATGCAGTCGTATTCAGTGTTGTTTTTGTTAATGAAGACTATAATGAAATTATAGTTATTGGAACTCTTTTTCACGACGTTAACGAGATATCGATGAGCTTTGATGACTAAGATGAGATCTGAGTTTTCATTGGCGTGACGAGAGAGGAGACGTTAGTGTGTGGAGTTGTGGAACATTATGATCTCTTTTTGCTGTGAATCTTCTGAACTTGATCTCCACACCTGAACGTCCTCTTATTGTGGTTACATCATTAGTTTAGTCTGTGGCGTGTTCTCGCTAATCTAATGGATACCTTAAAGAATCCTTCTTGACAGCTTGTGACAACCCTGCTGATTGATTCCATATTGTGTCCTTATTTAATCAACTCCACCGTGAGTCGTTTGTTTATTCCTTTTGTTTGACTATAAATGTGGCGCTACGTTTGCCCATTCAACCCACTGATGAGCTAATGCTAAGCTAAACATTAAGTCCTGATTAGTGATTTTATTCATTAAACAGCGACATGTCGTTGTTATAATTATGGACGAATATTAGACCAATACTTATACTGTTGATTAAATACTTTGGTTATTGTAGTTTTATCCATTTTGGATGTTTTTCATAACTTTTTCTGTTTAATGCCAAAATGGCCTATGGTAGTTTTGAACTGACTGATGTGAGTGATTCTAATTTCCAACATTTTGACCTAAATTACGTTGTTAAAGTATTAATATTAAAAATATATAAAACTGACAAAAATCTTCAAGTTTTCGTCGACTAAAACTAGATTAAACTATCACACATGACTAACATGGGACTAAAACTTAGTCCAAAAGATTGAGACTAAAACCAAATTGGTCATATTTTTTTTTTTTTTTATCCATATTCAGTTCTCATAGAGCTTTGTGATACTTGTTTGTCTAATTGTAAATGTGTAGGCGCCGAGGTAACTGGTGCTGGATAATTCTTCACTTTATTCCCCAAAGCATCTTGAAAGTTCTGCAAATTAAACAACAAGAACAAGAACGAGCTCCTTTCTTCTGAGAGTAATTTGTTGGTTCTGTTTATTTTTAAAACCAGCCTGAAACTGTTTGTATTGCACTTCCAATTTTGGATCTGGAGTCAGAGCTCAAGATTTCTCCTCGTGGTACAAATGTAGAGAAGACTCCTTTGGAGCTGACACACACACACACACACACACACACACACACACACACACACACACACACACACACACACACACACACACCTAAACACACTTTCACAAACGATGAGCTCACCACAGCACAGATAATTACAGACGGAGACGGGAGACAGTTGACTGGACACTCGTCTCTCATTAATCAGACGAACCTCCAGGCCGTTTCCCACTGAGAACTTCACACACTCACAAGATGCTCTCAGACACACAGTCATAAAAATAAAAGCTGTCAGCGGTTTGAAATGTAAATCTTTCCTTCTGTCCTGACAGGTCTTTGAGTCTGTTTATAAAATCCTGTTGATCTCATCAACTTTTTAACATTTAACAAAAGTTAAAGTATCTCCATTGCATTAGAAATGCAAACATAAACATTATCCAGTGCATATTTGGGAACATGTCATTTCAATTCCAGCTACTATATACGTATATCTGAAAGCTTTGAGATGTGCTGCTACAAAGACAAAGATCAAGACTATAAAAATCTCTCTGCAGTAAATAAATGACAGCAGCGTCTCCTCTCCTTTCCTGGTTTGTGCTATTAACCTTCGACGGGGAGCGACAGACTTAAGGCTCCCTCCCAGTGTGATTAGTAGTGCAGAAAAATGGGTCAGCCAGCACACTGCGAGGTAAGATGAAGTGCACGCTGGAGACGGCTACGTCAGCAGAGGCTGAAGCAGAACTAAGGTGTCCCGCTGTGGAAGACTCAGGATTCCTGCCTGCATGCTGCTCGGTGGCGTGCTTCCATTTTCCTGCCTTTCATGTCTCCTGAGTCCTGACAGCTTGCAGCAGCAGTCGCGTTGCAGGATCAGTCGTTCAAAAACTTTCACGCCAGAGACGAACGCTCAAACGCGGCAGCTCTGCAGCTATTTGTGGAATTTGGGATTTATTTTCAGCTCAGCGTTTTCTAAAATGCAGGTCAACAAAAGTTCTTATAGAAGTTCAAGAATGACCAACTGTGAATCAGCAGTAGGTTTTTTTATGCTGCTCACCCAGAAATTGGTCAAAAGGATCTTGAACGTGTTCTCAAGTTCTACAGGTTTAAATCAGGAGCAGAAAAAATATCTAAAACATGCAGGATAGTGGACCCCATGAACCAGGTACTACACAGAATACCTCATCATGGCCATAAAATAAATATTATGCTCAACGGATACTTCATCAGGATTCTGTCAATCCTGCTGTTTTTATGTGGGAGAGCTAAAAATGAGACTAATGCTAGCTCACCTCTTCTCAGTGTTGGGTCGTCACTAATGCACCAAAAAAGACGTTCTCCCAAATCATAAACATTTAGATATTATTCTGTTTGAACCCTTTATACAGGGAAAGTGTTTGATCATTTGCTTTAAATTTACAAAGTAAGAAAAGTTTTAAAAAGTAATACATTTTTAAAAAGGTACTTTTAACCCTTTAAAGGGCGCTCACTGAAATAGTTGGAACTATTGAGTGTTATAGGGAGGCGTTAAGATGATATATTTAGGTTTTTTTTTTATAATTTACTTTTAAATTTAAATGAATTCTTTTTAATTTTGTCGTTTTATATGTTTTGTCATATCTCACAGCCTTACTGCAGGAGCTATGGGTGTAACCCACCCGAGGCCGGACGTAGGCATGGGCAAGGGGGGGCATTGCCCCCCAAATTCCATGACTGCCCCCCCAAACACGATTGCATGCAGAAATAACAAATTTCAAAAATATTTCAGTGAAAAATGGTCAGAGTGAGCGCTCTCTTCCATTTGTCCTCATTCAAAGTAGCTACTGATGAATGACACAGAAAGAAAGAGAAACAAAAAACAAAAAGAACAAAAAATAAAACAAAAAACAAAAAAACCCACAAAAACACAAAAAAGAACAAAAAACACAAAAAGAACCAAAAAACACAAAAAAGAACAAAAAACACAAAAAGAAGAAAAAACAAAACAAAAAAACCACAAAAAAGAACAAGAAACCCAAAAAAGAAAAACACACACAAAAAGAACAAAAAAACACAAAAAGAACAAAAAAGAGCAAAAAACACAAAAAGAACAAAAAATACAAAAAGAACAAGAAACCCAAAAAAGAACAAAAAAACCACAAAAAGAGCAAAACACACAAAAAGAACAAAAACACAAAAAGAACAAAAAGAACAAAAAACACAAAAAAGAACAAAAAACACAAAAAGAACAAAAAACACAAAGAAGAACAAAAACACAAAAAGAACAAAAAACACAAAAAGAACAAAAAACAAAACAAAAAAACCCCCAAAATAACAAAAAAAAACACACACACAAAACAAAAACCACAAAAAGAGCAAAAAACACAAAAAGAACAAAAAACACAAAAAAGAACAAAAAAACAAAAAAAAACAAAAACCACAAAAAGAGCAAAAAACACAAAAAGAACAAAAAACACAAAAAAGAACAAAAACCACAAAAAACCACAAAAAAACAAAAAAACACAAAAAGAACAAAAACAAAACAAAACCCCACCCAAAATAACAAAAAATAACCACAAAAAACACACACAAAAAAACACAAAAAGAACCAAAAAAAACAAAACAAAAAAACACAAAAAGAACAAAAACAAAACAAAAAAAACCCCAAAATAACAAAAAATAACCACAAAAAACACACACACAAAAACACAAAAAGAACAAAAAAACAAAACAAAAAAACACAAAAAGAACAAAAAAACACACAAAAAACAAAAAAAAAAGAACAAAAAAACACAAAAAGAACAAAAAAAACAAAACAAAAAAACACAAAAAAGAACAAAAACAAAACAAAAAAACCCCCAAAATAACAAAAAATAACCACAAAAAACACACACACAAAAACACAAAAAGAACAAAAAAACAAAACAAAAAACACAAAAAGAACAAAAAAACAAAACAAAAAAGAACAAAAAAACACAAAAAGAACAAAAAAAGAACAAAAAAAAAAACAAAAAACAAAAAAGAACAAAAAAACACAAAAAGAACAAAAAAACAAAACAAAAAACACAAAAAAGAACAAAAAACACAAAAAGAACAAAAAAACAAAACACAAAACACAAAAAGAACAAAAAACAAATAAAAAACACAAAAAAGAACAAAAAAACAAAAACAAAAAACAAAACTTAACCAGATGAGGTCAGCCTCAACAGGGCATCAGCCAGTGTCCTACTTGTGTCGGTCCCAAGCCCGGGTAAATGCAGAGGGTAGGGATCAGATATGAACATAAATCTATGGATAGAGGAACTGATATGATGATGGTGTAGTTTTTGATGCATTTAAGGGATTGGGGGGATGTGATGACCAAAACATTCTTAGCATGTCCAGACTGCCCCCCCTGATATTCTACCTGCCCCCCTTAGTGGTACTGGCTAGCTCCGGCCCTGAACCCACCACTCTATTATAACATTATTAGACAGCATTTTGTACTCCATTTTATTTATTTTACATCATTTACATGGTGGCTTCCTGCTTCCAGAAGCAGCTGTTAAATGCTAAAAAGTATCAGTACCGGTATATTTGCATTTCTAAAAAAAAACAAATCAGACTCAGCTTTATTGACCAGGAAAGTGACGTCTCACATTTGAGGAATTTGACTTGGTTACAGCACCAAACAAAATGTTTTATTTTTTTTAAATAGTGCACACCTTCAGTGATCTGATGATTTTATGTTTAATTCTGACATCTTGCCTAATATTTCACATTCCATATTGTTGTTTTACTCAGATCCTGACACCCTAAACACAATAGTCAGACGTAACCATCGCTGCTGTTCGGCATGGAGAGGAACAAAGACAAGTCAGGGATTATGTGTTTTCTGGTGAATACAGACTATAAAACAATAAGAGATACAGTATATTAAGACTCAAATAAGTTTCTTTACATTTATACTACAGCAGCCATTTTGAACTCTTTAATAGTTCCCGTTGTGTCATTAACTGTGTGAGTCTCTTTTTACATCCTGCTTTTGAGGCAGATTAAAAATAACAACAAAAACTACAAATTTAACAGGTGTGCAACAATCAGACTACAGGTAACATTGGGCAGTAACCTTTATGATTCAACATAAAACAAGTTTGCCAAAACTTCTCTATAATTTCCTTCCATGCAGAAGCAACATTTATGGGGGAGTATTTTAAATTACTGTGTGTAATAAGTGTACAGTAACTACATAATTAGCTGAAATGTGAAGAATACTACACAAAATGTTTAATCCCTACACTTTTTTCAAATACATTCACAGCTCTGTCTCTCAAAGTTGCAAATAAAAAGTTGCATTACTGCGATCCAAGTTCTAAATATTCTAGGATTTTTAATACAGAAAGGCACAAAGTCCAACCAGCAGCTGAGCTGTGGCGGGTCCCTGTCCCTGTCCCTGTCCACAGAGAGACACTTTACGTGAAGGGAGTTCCCATCCTTCACCCCAGTGGCTCTTTGGCCAGAATCCCTCTCAGCAAAGGCAAAAATATAGAATAAATAAATAATCTGCCAACGTGGTGAAGAATATAAGGTGCTGTGAACTCGTGACCAGGCTGATAAAACATCTGTAACTACATTAAACATCCAAAAAAACCAAAATGATAAACTAATAGTGAACTAATCATGGTCCTGATTGAGTCGATGATTAGTAAACTTGTCAATACGAGATTGTCCTGTCATCTTAACGGTTTGATCATTCTTTTCAACTCGTGATCTGATTTAGTTAATAGTTCTTCATCACCCAACCCTTGGGTCACAGATGAGTTTTCTTCCACAATAATTCTTTAGATTAATTCAATAATCCTTCATTATAATGATTTAAAGAACACTGTCAGTCAATGAATTATTTAAAATATAATAATACTCTAACATGGAGTAAATAGTTTACCTGAGTGTTAGTTAATGATAAACTAAGCGCCAGTTTACTATTAGTTCATTATTAAAGTACATTTTTGTGGCTCTTATTTAGAAGTGCCACCAATCAAAATGTTTTTGTTGTCTGCACACTTTGTGTTTTTTGCAAACCCACCGGTGGAAGGAAACAGCCACTAGGACATGATGCTTGATATGTGATATAAGGGAAGATTAATTCTATAAGCATTTAAAAATATGGAAATGTGAGCACTCCTGTAGTTCTTAAGGGTTAAAGATGAGCTTCAATAAATGTGTGCTACAATTTAAATATACATGTTCACCTCTAAAGAGCTTTATCCAAGTTTTTTGCAACAGAAAGTAGAGGTAATATTGAAACCCTGAGGCCATTTTTACCGACTGTCATTTTAGTGATTCCTGCAGAATCTGTTTTCTCATAACTGTGTTTTGCAGCTGCAGAGCACATGCCTTTGCAGCAACCACAGAATTTTGAAACACATATGGAAGAGCTACAGCAGGTCATTTATTAGCAATAAAAATGGGCTTCAGAGCTGTTGTGATGTGGAAGAGCTTCTCTCGTTTCAAAGCTCGCCTCCACTACGGTCCACTGCCTGGACGCTCTCTAATTTACTTGAATTTCTGGAGCACCCACCAATTTTCAGAGACCACTTTGACCCCAAACACCAAACTCATGGAGGAGCATCTGCACCTCCAACCATCGCCTCTGATCACCAGATGAGAACACGTATGAGAAAAACATCCATCCTCAACAAGCTCAGTGCAGATTGATTTAAGGTGCATTTAAGAAGGAGACATAAACAGGACAGGTTTAACGTTGGGTAAAAGTTGTTGCTGGAACAAACTCTAAAGATGCACTTTAGGTTTTGTCCTACGTCACACTTCTTGCATGCTCTAATTTAGAAACAGACACGTTTGTGTAAAGCTTAAAGCATTTCCACCTTAAATTCCTCCTCCTTTTGTTTCAGGAGGATTCAACAGGAAGCCAGAAGGAGAACAAAGACATTTATTGGTGCATTTGATGGTAGAAATAAGGTCAGTTTCCTCCTAAGTTGCTTTGTTTTTACTGCATGAGGTGAGTCTGGTTGTTTACTTGATGTTGAGCAGAGCTCTCTGGTTCCGTCACAGGATCAGTCAGCGTGACACAGCTTCATGTAGAGAAGGATGGACGTAAACAGCTGAATGAATGATTCCTCTGTCAGCGGAGGTCTGCAGCTGCAACGGCGCGTCCTCGATGGTTAATGGCATTAAAAAGTGTCTGAAATCACAAACTTTGCTGCTTTAGTGTGACTGAACTGCAGGTCAGTGACTGGACTGATCTGTGAGAACTTCCTGGAGATTCTCACAACTTGTTAGCAGGCCAAATGACAGCTAGAGATAAAAATACTTCCAGAAAATGTAATAAATGAGCTCAAAACACATCAATTATGTAGTCTTTGCTAAAAAATAAATAAAAGAACTTAAAATGATGCTAAAAGTGAACTTTTGTTATATGAATTCTTGCTCACCTGCTTCCAGCCCTCTTAATAAACACAAAACCTGATTATTTGGCATTTATCACCACAGGTTTTCTTAAGTAAGACATCAAACACCAACACACCCCTCACACACACACGTCGCAGGAATCCATCACTCCCAGGTCACCCAGGCGACTCCCGTTTAGCGGCCGAGGAATGCAAAGCATTTCTCTCCTCTGCATGTTTTCTCGGCGCAGACAAGCGTCCACGTTTCGTCTGGTAACCTGATCCTGACCACACAGGAGGACCCTTACCCCCCGGAAGTGTCAGTCAACACCCAGCTGTTAAAACGTGAAGCTCAACCAGAAACGTGATTAGATAGGAGAGAAGAACTGGACATGTCGAGGTAAAAAAAAGTCCTTTAAATCATCTGTTCTTGATCTTTTTTATTAATAATTGAAATGTAAATAGCTGTTAAGGGTTCCCACTGACTTCCTATGAGTTTCACCAAACCTACAGAAGCAGGATTCTTCAAACTTTTTCTATTAAAGTGAAACAAACATGAAAATCTTATGATGCCCGAAAAATGAGAGGAACTGAATTATCTTTATGTTTTGATAGAAAAGAGGTTTTTGTCACATTTTAGAGTAAAAATAATGATAAAACATTAAAAAAAAAACAGCCTGAGGATAAAAAACGAGCAGACAGAATAGAGTTCAAACCACATTTTTAATCTTTGTACTCGTTTTAATAGAGAATGAGGACCTATAATATGGTAATTTCATCTTTTCGAAGTTCCTACTAAACATCTGAGAATATAAAACATTTTTTCATCAAATTATTCATTGATAGCTTCGGACGTTGTTGTATGTTAGGAATTGAAGGTGTTTGTTTAAAGCCTGGAACTCAGCCCTGCTCATGATGCTAATTTATTGCCCGACTGATTTTTTTTTTCACCTGCTGTCAGCAGTGTTGGAGGAAGCAGGTGCAGCGGCATTAAGAGGAGCAGCCACATAATAATATCATTAACAGCCTGGAAACACAGAGGAGGCTCACCGGAGAGCTGGGGGAGGGGGGCTCTGGTCCAGGAAGTGTTTGTAATTAGGCTGAACAGCTGGGGGCCTAGACCTGTGTTTTTGTCCACTTTAACTACTAAGAACTCAAAGGATTGACTGACTTTATGCACTCACACAGCGGAAGATGAAATGATGCACCTATCAGGAATAATGTCTCAGATTTGATTTATAATGTAAAGTTTGTATGGGATCAGATTTGTGCCAAAAAGATCAACCTAAAATAAAGTCTCACACAAAATAAACCCAAATAAAGCAAAAGAACATTTCAGAGGCAAACGTGTGAAATTCAAAAGCAAAAAAATCACTAAAACAAAATAAACTAATTTATAAGTACATAGTTATTTTTTCTAAACAAAATCCTTACTTTTACTTCTGAAGAATTCATATTTCATTTCTTTGACACACCTTTTTGGTTCTTACTTAATTCCGCGTTACTCAGATTATTTAGACTTTTATTCTGAAGGGCATGTTTTGGGGTCTGCCAACAACTCTTTGCTTTTGCTGAGCCTCAATTTTGCTTCTGCTCCAGGTTTTTGCTTTTGACTTTAAAAGAAATGTTCAGTGGGAGGGGCTTTTCAGTGCTTTGATTTCATTGGTACCATATGTCAAAGGCACCTCCTCCACACCCTCATAACCAATGAGATTTAAGCACTGAGAAGCCCCTCCCACTGAGATCAGCTATCAAAAGCAAAAACCTGGAGCAGAAGCAAAATCAAGGTGCAGTAGAACCAAACATGCCCTTCAAAATAAATGTGTGTCAAAGAAGTATTTTCTTTAAAAATATAAACATTTATTTTTGAATTATTTTATTTTGTTTTGATTTTGTTTTTGAAATTCACTTTTGCTTCTGAAAAGTTTTTTTTGGTTTATTAAATTTGGGTATATTTTGTGTGTGACTGTATATTTTTGGAATGATCCTTTTGGCACAAATCTTATCCCATAAGTTTGTGTTTGGAACCAGGCCAAAGATGAATTTTGATTTTAAAGGTGGAGGTGGAGAGGGGGGCTTGAACTGCTTAAACAGAGACTACTACTAAAAACAACAGCTAGTATCCATTTATTATACTGGAACATTGTTTTAGACAGCAAAAACTACACGGCTCAAAACTGCCTTTAAAAAAGTGCATCCCCCCAAATATTACATCCATGCACAAGGCTAAAATCATTTTCACATTTCAAAAAAATGATTTAAAAAAAAGTAGCGATTTATCACATTCCTGTTTTTGTTGACATCAATTATCTTTAATGTCAATGAAACTTGGAAAAAGTTTGATAACAACAGAGAAGCTGCTGCTGTCTCCGGGTTTTAATCTGAGAAGAGATAACTTCAGGAAGCCAGAGGGGAAAAAGAGCCAAGACAAACCAGCTCAACCCCAGCCTCCGCCTTTCCTCTACAGCCAGGCTGACCTCCTCCTGTTCCAAGAACAGCAGGATGAGAGGGTCCTGCAGCCTGGATCAATAAAAACCAACCACACTACAGTACGTTCACATGAGCACTAACACCAAGATCTGAGCCATTCCTAGTGCTTTAACATCAGAACATGATGTCTTTGTTCTCTGCACACACACGCGCACGCACACACACACACACACACACACACACACACGCAGTACTGAATTCTATTTTCAAACATTTTTAAACTCAGATGAAACATTATAATATATTTACGAATACTCACATTCTTATAAAAGTTGACGGTGTGTAATCAATAATAAAACAGGCGAAATATTTTATGCAAGTTTTTATAGCTAATTTCTCCGGCTGAATAAAAATGATAATAGAGAAACTGAAATTGCTTACATTTGTCTTCATCACTGCTATGTTTCTACTTAATGGGGCGGTGTAGGTAGAGTCTGTCAACCAGAGGGTCTCCGGTTCAATCCCAGCTCCAGCTGTATCACCGTTGTTGTCTCCTTGGAGACACTCGTCTACTGGTGGTGGTCAGAGGGACCTGGTGGTGTTGGTGCATGGGAACATGCCCCAGGACAGCCGAGGCTACACTGTAGCTGATCACCACCAGTGTGTGAATGACTGATGTGTTGTACAGCACTTTGGGGAGTGCAGAACTCTATAAGTGCTCTATAAATACAGGACATTTACCATTTAATTACTTGTTTTCTTCCTACATTTGTATTTTTTTGCATAATGTTACAGGTATTTATGAAGGAGTAAAGAAAACCAACCTCTGCATTCGTTGTAGTGTTTTACATAATTTAATAAATAAAACCCAACTCTGTTTCTAATAATGCAACTTTTTACAGTTTCCTGGCTTGATATTCATATGATTTAAGTATTAATTATTATGAAACACCAAGCAGAGCAGATGGTAATTTTTTTTTTAAACATGCACAAGTATTTAAGTTTTTTCTGTTCCAAATGCAAAACGTTTTAATTGCTATTTTCTTGGTGCAGGTGTTAAATGATTTAAACATTTGATTTTTTTCAGTACATTTCAGGCCTCACACTGATACAAATCTGAACATAGAAATATTAAACCTGCATCCACATCCTGCTGGTGGGACAAAGTCCTACCATTCTAGAACTGCAGTCAGGATGTAGATATGTGTACCTGGAGGAACGTGCTTCATGGACTGCGGTGTGTTTGTGTGACTAAAAGATCTCGTGATGTAACGCGTCTCCACCTGGGTCTTTGAAGCAGTGACGCACAGAAGGAAGCGAACAGACTCTGGTCACATCTCCAGCGTGTAGGTGGTGTTAGAGCTGATCAGTTCCAGCATGCTGCTGTCTCACTGACACACACCTTCAGCACCATTCGGAGCTGTAAGAGGTTGGGGCTGAGACGTGGCTCGAGCTGCACAGGAAGTAGTCACAATAAGCTACAGCTGCAGAGGAACTGTAGCCTCCAAAAACAGAGTGCCCACTAATCTGCCCACACTGGCTCCATCCCACTAGGCAGCACAGCGAGGTGGAACCACCCACACTCGGAAAACTGGACAAGACGTCCAAGATTACATAATTTAGACTTTATGTAACAGCTAGAGCGAGTCAGCCAGTTGGAACAGGACTATTTTAGGGATGTTTCTGGACTTTCATAGACTTTTATGAGAAAGAATGACCAGATGGATGGATGGACTGATGACTGGTGGTGGCTCAAGGCTGGCCAGCAGTCAAATGGCATGACAAGTCCAGATAGACTTTAGTAAAACCAGGTAAGACTGAGACTTCAAGTCCTCATCTCCTCCTGTCAGCTTCTGAGGTCAAATAAAAGCTGTTTTCTCTCTCCGTCCCCAAAATGATGCATTTCTGACCTGTGGGGATTGATGTAATTCAACTAGTCTGCAGCAAAGACAAGAAAGAGCCACAGAGATCATGCTGGTTGTTAATTCAGTTTATGCAGCCTTTTTTAATCTGAGCAAATGCATTTTCTTTTGATCACATGTAAAGAAAAAGTTGAGACAAAATCAAAATAGCAAAAAAACTTTTATGTTACACAAACAGTTTGATTCACTAGAGAATTTTTAAATGCATTCCCACTTTTGTCCTGATTATTTGGCAATTCTGAAGTTTTATTTGCCCCCAAAATAAAACAAGTCTCAGCAGGAAAATGATATTGTTGTAAACCTCAAGTGATATCTTACAGAAGTCTGCTAAACGCCATAAAACACTGAGTGTGTTTCTTCGCATGTGAGAAACAAAAAGAAAAACTGAAGGGGTCAGACAGCAAATTACCCTGGGAAATTAACCCCCCACCCCAGGAACAGAAGGGTCACTTGTTCAGACTTTCTGTTTGACCCAGATCAGACTTCTGATAGCTGCTCGCAGCTTAAATGTGAGAATTCAGCAGTGTTTGCCAAGCGTGGGAGAAGGAGAGAAAATTACTCCTTTGAGAAAGTGAATGCAAGCCACTTTCATGGCTGATACAAAATGTAATTGTCCAGGAGGCTGTGAATGTTGGAGCGTTATTGCAGCCTTTAAGACAGCACTCAGGGAAAATGGCTTCATTCGGAGCAGAGGTCTGAGAAAACATTTCCTCCTGCAGGAATCTCCTCAAGAGAGGTCCTTATTTATGACAGGAGACGCTTTATATGAGAGCGGTGGCCTTACACGTAAAACCCAAAGGTGACACACGTGTACTGAACTGAACACGAGATGAACTTTGAGCCTGTGGGTCAACAGTGATGGTTATCTCTGGGAATTCTAAATATAAAATATGCTGGGTTCATTCTTTCTATAGTTTCTTAGTCAACGGTGTGGACACATGACATGACAAGTTTTTCCAAGTCCTAAAAAGTTTTTAAAATAGACAATATCTAACTAAACAGTCTCATTCATTCGTCTATTTAAGTACTTTGGGTAGGCGACTGGTCTATTCCTTCTGAGTGACATAATCCAGCCTCTTTTGGGGACAAATCAAAGAATTCCAAGACCAGAAGGAAAACACAAACCCTCCATGGTCTCCTCCCAGGGGGAAATGCCAAAAACAACCAGCAGACATCCTGATCAGAAGCTGAAATGATCTCAGGTGACTCCTGTCTGAGAAGACATCATCCTGACTGTGTCAGCGCACGCTAAAGGTCATGATGTCAACAGAGCAACATCATCTGCAAAAACAAGCAATCAGAGGTTGCCAAAGCAGAAAACCACCTCTCCAGTACTTTGCATCAAGATTCTGTCCTTAAACGTCACAAACAGGATCAGTGTCAAACGGCAGCTTAGTGCTGTCCAACTTCCAGCTGCAAGCTTGTCTTTCCCCCAGGACGCAGACGCACAATAGTGACACTGAAACTCTTATGATTGTGTCTTCAATAGGTCTGTGTGACACCTGCAGACTGGAACAGCAAACTCC
Organism: Callopanchax toddi; assembly: GCA_006937965.1. Taxonomy (NCBI): domain Eukaryota; kingdom Metazoa; phylum Chordata; class Actinopteri; order Cyprinodontiformes; family Nothobranchiidae; genus Callopanchax; species Callopanchax toddi. Next base: position 273,703 of record SSNR01000444.1, on the reverse strand, counting down.
CACTCAGCAACTCTCAAGAAAAAATCTCTCTTCGACTGTTACACAACTAAAGAAAAGCTAACAATCACTAAAGTGTTTCCTCTAAACTGCTGGTTATTGTTCCACATTTTCACTTTGCAACATAAAAACCTACTCCCCAAAACCCCTTTGTTTAGATTACTAATTATAAATAGTTTAGAATGTTCTTTTTCTGAGAACTAATTCTGAATGGAGTTTGAATTCGTTGCATAAAGAAAAAATGGGTCTTCTGAAAGATAAACCAACATATTAAAATCTGGTGCTATAGTTTGTTTTGATTTTCGTGCAGCAGTTCCATATTTGCACATCTCGATTTTCCCCTCGTTTCTCTCAGGCTGAACTCTTCAGAGACCAGGCTGCGTGTAGTAAGCGATGAATTATTAAGCTACTACTGTAGTATTCTTTACCGGTGAGGCAGAACTAGGCCACATACTGAGACGGGGTGTTGCTGCAACTTTTAAGGTGGAATGTGTTTGTCTGTACCCAGCTGTACAGTATACTCTTGCCGTGCCTCCTGTTTCACCCCTGCTCCACCGTGTCTCCAGCCCTCGCAGATTGTTGGTGTTTTGTTTTGCCCTGGGGGGGGGGGGGGGGGGTTGTGTAGTGAAAATGAACCCGACCTCTAAAATCTTCAACAAGAAGGTCTCATAATTACAAAGATGACATTGTGTTTTTGACAAAAGTGTGTTCTCTAAGGAAGCACACCACACTCTTTAGGACAGAGCACCAAACACGTTTACCGTGACTCTACCTCATCTAGAAGCATCTCCAACTCAACCTCTAGAGTTTCTCCTCATTCTTGACGTATAAACAGGATTCTTGATCGTGAGGTGAGGAGAATCACACCTGCAGGACATGAAATCATCTATTTACATGTTTAAAAGGATAACCACTCATGTCCTCAAGTCCACGTTGGTTGGGACGTAAAGAGGAAATGTGCTTGGATCTGTGCACATGCACAATTTGATACATCTAGATATGTTTGTGCACAGGCAGTTTTCTTGATTTGAGCGTATGTCGTCTTTAAATAGTAAATACACGTCCATGTATGCATGTACTGTATGTATGTATGTATGTGTGTGTGTGTGTGTGTGTATGTATGTGTCGACTTTCTATAATCATTTTAAGTCATTCCCACAACAAACACCTTTTTGTCATCTGCAAACAAAAAAAACTGCAGCATTTTAGACGCCTCACAGAAACTTAAAGAGTTTAGGACCCAATACTGAACCTTGAAGGACTCCACGTTCAATCTCTTATACTTTGATTTGTCTGTTTTAAAACTGTTGATGGAATATTGTTTTAATGAGTTAGGAGTTGTACCTCTTATTCTATAATCGTAACCTAGAAAGTAACAATGATTGATAGGTCATTTATGATTTAAAGCACCGTCCTCCAGGGTGGATGGACTCAGAAAAAGTTGACATGGTCACAAAACGGCATGTCAGCAGCCAGTAATTCATAAAAGTGACATTTTTACACAATCTTTAATGTCCTTCATCTGTAAATGTAGACCTAATATTGTTAGGATTACGTCTCTTTCCAGCTCATCATTAAGAGTCGGCTCTTTTAGCTTCACGTCTCCTCATTTAGTTGTGTTGATATGTCTTTCCTGATCTAATAAGGTTGTTTTTATTCCAGGAATAAACCAGTAAATTAAAACAAATGGAGAACTGGGAGTAGACTCCATGTATTTTACTGAAGAAAAAATGACTCCGGTGAAACAGAACTCGTATTGTACGAGTCAGAGCGTCGAGCTGGCTCATTCGATCATTTCCAAGCAACACGTCACTGGATCATAAATGTGAATTAGTCATGTGTGACTGACATTATGGGAAAGTGTCATTTCACTAATAATGAAGACAGAATCAAACCGTCCACTAACTCCCTCCAACTACAGACTGCAGACTTCTTATATTAAATGTGATGCAGTGACCCAGCGTTCCTACATATAATCATTTGGGGGGACCGTGGACCCTAGAGGAACATGTGGGAGACCTGTGTTCAAATTCATTCTGAGCCACGCATCGAGTCATGTGACGTTCATGAACAAGTCAGATTTCTTTGAACGGCTCTTCCCTGTGAACGAGGGGAACCGAGTCCTCGTAAAGAACCGTTCATTTCTTTGTAATGACTGACGTTTGAGGCAATATTCAACAGCTGAAACATCAGTGAGCATAGCAACATGAACCCTGTATCACTTCTATCGGGGACGCTAATTAGCGACGCACATATAAAGTAGGTGTCGCAACAAAGTGTGTCCCCAAACATAGTTCCACATGACATTTCTTATTTCACAGATAGCTATTGATTCCTACTGATTTATGTGTGTGTGTGTGTGACTTGTGTATTTGTATACATAACAAAGTTCCCATTTTATCATCATTAGGATTGTTGTAAAAATTGCTGCTATATTTCATTATGTCCATTTTATTTGATTCCTTTTCCTGCTGTTATATTGTTTACTTCTTTTTACTATAGTTGTTTATGCTCATTTTTTCTGTTGAAACTGCATCCTGTTGATGTGCTACTGCTGCTGGAAACTGAATTTCCCAGAGGACATTTTTTCCCGAGGGATCAATAAAATTATCTATCTATCTAGATATATTACAAATGTCCAAGTGCTCCAGGACCCCCGCCCCCCCCCCCCCCCCCCCCCCCACCACCACCACCACCACCACCACCACCACCACACCCTCAACTGGTCAAAGATCTTCTTTCAACAACTATTAGGGTCATAAATATCATGAATCTGTAGATTTACATGATCACTTTAGAAACGTTTTGCCCTTTTGATAATTTAGGACTTAATAATTAAATTTAGAGCTGTGGAATAAAACGTTAACAAAAAACTGAGTCCAGCTCTGTGATCATAATGTAATTTGATATGAATTGTAATTTTTCTTGACCAGAAAAAAAAAGGCATTTTGCTGTCATGCTTCCAACCTGACGGCACGTCCCATTCATCGCCACAGGATACCAGTTTCTAAATATGCAGAGACAGACCTTTAGCTGAGAATATGCATTCCAGTAATTGTGTCTCTTTTCTTTCTCGGCTCATCTTCTCAGCATTTCTTCTTTGCTCACCGGGGAATCACATCTTGACAGGCTCCTTTTTAGAAAGCCAGGGGACGTTTCTGTGCCTCCGCAGGGAGCATAATTAGCCTCATCTTCCTCCGTTCTCCTTCATACAGCCCTCCATCCTGCCCGTGGCACTGTTTGTAAATTAGCTCTCCTCAGTGTGAGCGGGTTCCTCTGCTGGAAAGCTCGCCTGCATAACGAAGAGTTCAGCGTTTGTTCTGGGAGGGAGTCACGTGCCAGCCAGCGCGCCCCAGTTTTCTCAACTTCTCAATGTCGTTCTCAAAGAAAACCAACGGCGCTTAGAAGTAACCATGTTCAAGTATCCAGGAAGTTAAAGGAGACAGATGACTTTGAAATGTAGGGGAGATTCTGCAAAGATCAGAAGGAATACAAATGTGTTTACTTGTCCTTTGAGCTGCGTTCGCACGTTCAAAGTGCAGCGAGGTTTATTCTCGAACCAAACTAAAAAAGAACGCAAATGTTTTCTGCATTGGAATTTAATGATAATGGATCAAATATTCAAATTCTAGAACAAAGGAGAGGAAACGTTAATCTGACAGCATGGCTTCTAAAACATGAGGTGAGTTAAAACATCTGTTAAATCTGATGCACATTTTAAAATGTCAATAGAAACAACGGGTTTCATTCATTCGTTTGATTCTCCACCTTTGGAGTCACGTGAACTCCCCTCAGAGACGATGATAAAAGGAGTTGGTAACTTACAGAATATTAATCATTTTTCATATATTCCAACAGAAAAGGTGAAGAAGGTCAAACAGAGCTGCAGATGGTTCAATAAAACATGGCAGCAGCCAGTTTTTGTCTGAAGTTGCAGAAAACTTTTTTGGGTAAATGAGACGATGATGTCCCTGAGGAGCTCGCTGCTTTTTAAGGTTTTAGTCCCTTCGAGTGTTTTGAGCCACACAGAGCTGCAACTGTTGATGCAGGAGACACAAAATTGGATAAAAATGTACTTTGGAATCACACTGATTGGTCAAATCTGCAAATAAATGATGACATTTGCACAGCATTCTTGCAAGTGTGAACATTTTCTATTCCCAAAGTGCCTTAATTATCTTCTATTTATTTGCAGTTCATCCTGATTTTATTTGCTATTTTATCTCAGAATGTCAGATTCTCTTCTTCCTTTCAAATCAGTCACAACTCATTTTTATTGGTGTACAACTCCTCACAAACTTTCGGACTCACAGAAACTAAATTGATATTGGTTCCAAACACATCTGTGACCATTTCAAGAGAAATGTGTCTCCTGAATTCTTATTAAAAGTTCCAGCGACGCGAGAGCGAGGCTCTGCAAATCACACAAGAAACTCGTGAAACTTTGCAGATGTTTAAGACTTTGCAGTTCTCTCTCGCTGTCAAATGCTCTGGACTGCAGCTTTAATGTTTGTAAGGTACTAAAAAAAATAAGGTGAAATTAAAATTTCACATTGAAACAGGTTCAGGCCTGAAGAGGATATTCATATTTTCTGCTGTTTAAAGTGTTGTTGAATTTGCATTTTATTGGCTAATTTAAATAAAAGTTTAAAGTGATAATATGCAGTTTTGCTTGTTTTGGGCTCCCTCTGGTGTCCGTTTTAAAACACTGCATTACACAAGTTAGCATATTGTTTCAGCTTCTAAACGCCTAAATCTACCTGTTGAAATGTCTCCTCAGCCTTCATAGCTTTCTACAGGAGCGGTTATTTACTCCTTCAAAGAAATCAGCTGTGTTCAAGCAGGGAGAGATGGGAAAAATCAGGAATCATGAGCTAAAAACACTCCAGAGCTAGCATAACAGCTAGCCACTTTGGGTTAGCCTAACCCTCGTGAGACACGTGACTTCCTGGGTACCGGGACGGCGACGGAGATCTTGCAATCGTGGTATTCTGGATCCAAGCAGCAGATGGGGCTAAGTGACTTTTCATTAACTCTGTAAAGAGTCATATTAGCACAGACTGGCTCAAGGAAAAGATTTAAAAATATGAAAAAGTTGCATTTTATCACTTTAAAGAAGCTGCTCTTGTTCATGATGTTTAGTTCTGACCTTCCAAAGACAACAGTTCAGACGATAAAAAGTGTTGCTGAGCTGCATCTCTCCACCTAGAACCCAACATATACACAAGTCCAACACTTTTCCTGACTAAATTCATAATTTCAGATAATAAATTCCATCTTAGCCTGTAATAGGTTTTCCCACTGTCCGTCAGTGTCTTGATATTTAAAATGAAGATGTCATCCATCCTTTAGAACCTTTTTTCTCCTACGAACCTGATTGAATCTCATGCATATTAAACATCTCATACGATCTCGGAGCAGAGCAGCAGCTGCGGTCAGCTCTTCAAAAACAGAAATGATTGTGCTCAAATCAGACAGCAGGGGGTCTGAATGTGGCCTTTGCGGATCAAACAGCCACCACAGCCTGCGGGTACGGAGGACCGGGGACGCAGCAGCGTGGCATTTTAAACTCACCCAGCAAGACATGAAACTGTTCATAATACGACTCTACTCCAGTCTGAATGCTGGGAAAATGAAGTGGAAGCCTGAAATTAGAGAGGTGATGGAGGGGGGGTCGGTGTGGTCCTGACAGGAAATGTGTCCAGATCTGAATTATGAGAGCATGTTTCTAAATCCTGTTTGACTTACTGGGTTCTGAGTTCAGCAGCTTAGCTGTTGGGGACATTAATTATAGGAGCAACAAACCAGATCTGTTTATAATCTCATCAGAATGTGCATTTTGATATAATAAAACCAGTTCACGTGTGTTTTGTGGCTCTAGAGAAGGCTTATGACCGTGTCCCTGTGGGGGGTGCTCAGGGAGCATTGGATGGTCTTAACCATTCAGAACCTGTACCAAGAGTATGAGACTGCGTAGTAAAGGCTAGCTTATACTTCTCTGTCTGCGTTGCTAAGGAGACACGAAACGCCATTATCCGTCATCGTAAGGGCTCTCCAACAGGCTCGCAAGGACGGACGGAGTAGAGCTCACGATTCTAACCGTCGAACGAGAAGGAGAGCTCACGTCTCTGATTGGTCGGCCCAACAACCTAGGATCCTTTACAGTTTGATGGCGTTTCCTTTAAATTTGTCAACAGTGGCTCCAAATGATGAACCAGCTCATCAAATCTGTTCACAGTTATGTGAAAATATTTGAAGTGTTTTTCACCATCAGTGTCCCTCATAGGTTGAACATGAGCTGCGTATTCACTCGTCCTTTGTCTCGTCCTGTTCAGTGGACGGACATTCAACAGATGCCGTTTTCTCCTTTGCTCCCGTTCAATTATTTTTAACAACACTGTTGATTCCTCAAGATCAATCAGTTCCAGCTCAATCAAAGTTTACTCTGTCGACCATTTCTAAGCTGAAGTGTCACTGCAGACCCGCCAGAAAATGTATACGCCCTCTGCTGTCCTGGAGGGGAATTGCTTCACAACACCGATGGAGATATTAATCAAAAACGTCTCCGTTGATACGTGTGAGCACAAACTTCCTGACGGAGTCGGACCTGTTCCAGGTGAGAGTTGAACTCCTCCAGGGCTGACCTTTGTCACCAGTTCCAGGCGTAATCGTGGAGCAGAGCGTGTTGAGTTTGGCGATCTCATCTCTACTTTTTGTGGACGATGCAGTCCTCCTAGCTTCAACATGACCTTCTGCTCATGTTGAGGAGGTTTGTTGCAGAGTGTGAAGCAGCTCAGATGAGGACCAGCCAGGCAACGACGTGTTGCTTTTTGAGATCTTTTAGCCTCCTTCATGTTGTCAGACAGGTTCTATTGAAGTGATTTCTTAATTCTACAGGTGTGGCTAAACTGAACTCATAGTTAATTCAGGATTTCAAAAATTGCCAGGCATTTTGTAGCAACTCAGGTTATCGTTGTATGATTTAGAATTTTGTTTGCCGATTTGAAACATTTAAACGAGACAAAAAGCAAAAGCAGAATAAATCTGCAAGCGGGTGCAAACACTTTATCACAGCAGTGTACTTGGAAAGCTCTGAAGTTGTGGAAAACAGTAGAAAGAAGCTCTATTGTGGACAAACAAGTGATTTTGTGGTGTAGGGTTAGAAGAGCACATGAGCTGAAGTGGTTGTGATTATTTCCACTCTACGTGATCTACTGAAAATATCATGTGTTCATTAAATAAACTTCCTGAGCTCCAGGAGCTGGTGGACAGACGCCTCCAGCTGCAGCGTGCACACACACACACACACACACACACACACACACACACACACACACACACACACACACACACACACACACACACACACACACACACACACACACACACATTTGTTCACACAGTTGTGTCTGACAGCAATGTGATTTAAACATTCTGATATAAACAGCAGCGCCTGCTTATCCATCTCAGTGACCTCTGTCAATCTGAGGCCTTACATAATACAGATCTGATCTTCTCACATCTCGTAACAAACTGAAGATGTGAGGAAGAAAACACCCAGAGAGGCATTACATAACCCATGTCTTGAATCTGACCCCAGAACAGTTTATATAATGACTGTTTTGTCCCCAGGGCAGAGTTAGAAGTTCACATGTACGTGTCGTGTTCAGTGTCATATCGCGATCAGTGTCACAGATATCAGAGAAGGAGCTTCAGCGTGACCTGGTGTTCACCTCAAATACAGTTTAAAGCTTTTAGAGCCTGACCTGCCATCATGTTTCTGACTAACATCCATAAAAATATTTCCTGATTTGTTCTACATTCTCACACTGATTAACAGAGACTGCCAACAAGGTTTAGAATATTAATCCTCACTGGTTTGGGACCAGATGGAGACACAAAAATGCATGAAAACAGAAAATGTTAGAATGACTTTGAACTGGAACATATACACTCACTGGCCACTTTATTGGGTACACCTTGCTAGTACTGGGTTTGACCCCATTTTCCCTTCAGAACTGCCTTAATCCTTCATGGCAAAGATTCTGCAAGGTACTGGAAACATTCCTCAGAGGTTTTGGTCCAGATTGACATAATAGCGTGACACGCCCCCACACCATTACACCACCAGCAGCAGCCTGAACGTTGATACAAGGCAGGATGGATCCATGCTCCACAACAAAGGTTAAGACAAAGGATGTTAAAAAGACATCTGGGTCATTCGTAAGTTATATATCTACAGTAAGCCAAGTGTCTCCCACTGGTGAGGATAGTGGGCGGAGTCTCTAGAAACAGGAAGTCGTCCTCTGACTGCAGCAGTACTCATCAGTTGTTATATCGTTATATTCAGGTGCATATATTTTATCAACGAGTTACTCTCTTCAAGACAAACAGTCCTCTTTATTTGATGGAATTCTGACACATTTTAAAATAATAATTTACAGATGGTTTTGTTGAATATCTGATAGAAAATGTAAAGTTTCATCGACCAATAAGAATGCAGGACTCCCGTGTTTTTGACTCACTGTTGTTGAGGTCATTAAAGTATATCAGAAAAAAAAGTTATAAAGAAAAAAGATGTATTTACATTATATTAAAGTGATAATATGCAGTTTTGCTTGTTTGGGGCTCCCTCTGGTGTTCGTTTTAAATCACTGCCATTAAAAAGTTAGCCCATTGTTTCAGCTTCTAAACCCCTAAATTAGTGTTGAAATGTCTCCTCAGCCTTCATAGCTTTCTACAGGAGCGGTTATTTACTCCTTCAAAGAAATCAGCTGTGTTCAAGCAGGGAGAGATGGAAAAAATCAGGAATCATGAGCCAAAAACACTCCAGCGCTAGCATAACAGCTAGCCACTTTGGGTTAGCCTAACCCTCGTGAGACACGTGACTTCCTGGGTACTGTGGCGGTGACGGAGATCTTGCAATTGTGGTATTCCGGATCTAATCACCAGATGGGGCTAAGTGACTTTTCATTAACTGTAATATGAGCACAGACTGGCTCAAGGAAAAGATTTAAAAATATGAAAAAGTTGCATATTATCACTTTAAGTAAGCCACATATCCCATTAAAGTATGTGACAGTGGAGGATGATGTGACCTGACAAAAAAAGTCAGGTTTCCTTTGATTGATCTGTAAGGTTTCACCTTTCTGAATGAGCCCCAGGTGTTGATGCATCTTTACCACCATCCAACTGGTCAATTATCACCATTGTGTTGTGGGTTTCACTGTTTTATTCATTCTGCTGTGTGTGGAGGCAGACGGTACTCTTCTCACCTCAGGGAGTTATTAAAGGTTCAAGAAAGGTTTTAATCTCTTCCTGCTCTTTCTTCATTTTCTTCCTGCTTCTGTCGCTGACATATTTACACCCAGAATCCATCAGGAATCTTTAAAAAAGGATTAAGGTTGACATAAACGTATACAACCCTATTTTATCATAAATGTTCAGAGTAAATTTATATAAAATCTCATTATAAATCAACCAGTAATGTGCTTTCTTTAAAAGGGAAAAGCAGTTTTCAAATTGAGAACAGAATAAAAAACAAGCTTCCTGGATTCTGTCTGCTATTTAGAATTAAACATTAATGTTATAAAGTCTCTTCTACAGTTTATTTAGAAAATAATTAACTTTTTGTATAACACAAAAACAGATTTCAGCATGCAGAATGTCACCGAGGAGTCAAACTGATTTCCATCAACATAAAGTCACTTTAAAAACTCCATCATCTGAGAATTTGATCAGATTTTTATCTGAAACATCAGCAGCTGTAGTTTGGGTTTTAAAGTCACAACAAAAGTCTTTTCATTCATTATTAAAACGTTTGATAGTTTCAATGAAATGAATAGTTTTAAAATACAAAAAAAGTGTCTAACAAGATGCATATCCAAGGTGGTGAAGTTTTAAAAAAAAAACAAATCTTGACTTTATCAATCCTAGGAATGAAATGATGACAAAAGAACAAAACATCATGAATATTATAAAGAGATTTACCATTATTAACAATATCATCACCATATTTTAAGACGTTGTAAAAATGTCCAAAAAGTACTGACAATTATTGCACAAGCAATAGAGCTCAGCCAACAGAATTGATGCATTTTTCAGCTTGTATTAAATTATCATGTGCCTGGGGCTCTTATTGTGAAGGGATCTGACTCAAGTCTAACAGATTCATATTTTAGCAGCTTTATAAAAATATGCAAACCCTCATTACTGTAGTTAAGACAGGTAACCAGCAGATTTAAAGTAAAAGTGATAAAAACAGAAAAAACAACCTTCAATCGACGACGAACCACAGCAGGCTGGAAATGAGCCGACTCAGCACTAACTGTAACATAGTGAGCAGAGGCATTCAGCTTATTGGATGCACATTTCTCTCCTCATAATGACTTTTTTTTTCTCACGTTGTGCAGATGGAGACACTCGTCTTAAAAAAAATAACTTATTAGAATTTAATATATTATCTCAGTTTGGTCTCTGCAGAATAAAAAAACCTCCAGTGTTTTCTCACTGCGTTTAATGTGCTGTTGGACAATTAATAATTTACCATATAATAGATTATAAATAGAGCAGTAACCAAATAAATACATTTTAAAATGATAAAATATGTGGAAAATGTTGCCATAGTAACTGTTACACGAAGTAAATATATTGCAGATTTGCATAACATGAGGCTCATTGTGATGAAGAACGTTTTTAGGCTAAACGAGCAATAATCAGTACATTTCTGCACTTTTTAAAAAGTGGGTTTCAGAATTAGTGATTTTTTTGTGGCTGATGAAACTGAACTGAGCTCATAGATTATATAAAAAGTTCAACTAACTCTAAGTGCATCTGTTTGTTTTTTTCTAACAGATTAGCAAAATAACATCCTTATGATTTTAGCAGAAGACCCACTGTTAGTCCTGCCCCAACAACACAGCATGAGCTAAATTCACTGTATAGCACATGGGCTTTACAGTGAATTTAAAAGTAGCTCAAAAAAGCCCATGTGCTCAAACCAACTGAGAATGGAGGCCTTGGCCTTCCAGATTTTAAACATTATTACTGTGCAGCTAACTCCAGAGCTCTCACCTATTGGACACATAGTACTTCTGGTGAGGCTGAACAGAGCAGCATCCCCTCATGGTTACAGCTTGAACCTCCCGCAGTTAGCAGTGTATCACTCTGTTCATTATTGTTCTCTGATTCTACAACATGTACATCACTCCGAAACACCTTTGTCTTGGAGAATACATTGCGTATTCTGAAGCAGATTAAAAAGGTCACCTGTTTTCCCAAACATTCCATATTTGCCCCAATTTGTCAGAATCCTTTTTTCAAGCCTGGGCAGCTAGATGGCGCCTTTGCTGCTTGGAAGAGGAAGGGTATCGGAACTATAGCCAACTTGTATATTGATGGCCAATTTGCCTCGTTTGCCCAATTGAGTGCTAAATTTGATCTTTCCAGCTCCCATTTTTTTTTAGGTATCTTCAGGTCAGGAATTGGGTGAGGCAAACATTTGAACATTTTGAGATTATTCTAAATTCCCACATATTTTATGACAATCTATGCTTGGCTCCTGATTCTTAAAATTTGATATCTAAATTTGTAGACTGTTTCTCCTCTCCTGTGCCCTCTGATCACCTACGGGATGCATGGGCTAAGGATTTGCATTCAGACATACCCTTGGAGTTGTGGAAAGAGGCTATATCTCGGGTTCACTCCTGTTCTATAAATACCCGCTATCGATTGATACAATATAAGGTGATCCACAGATTGCATTACTCAAAAACCAAATTGAACAAAATGTTCTCGTCAGTGTCTCCTCTGTGTGACAGATGTAACTCTGCTGAAGGCTCTCTGGCTCACCTTTTTTGGTTTTGTCCTCAACTGTTTGGTTTCTGGTCTGCCATTTTTGGATGCTTTTCTGAATGCTATTCTAGAGATATCCAACCAGACCACAACCTTGCAATACTCGGATGTTCCATGGACAGTCTGAAATTTACACTGGACATCCAGCGGGCTCTGCAACTGGGTATGGTGGTTGCTAAGAAACTTATATTACTGTCCAGGAAATCCGCTACACCTCCGAGCTTCGACCACTGGCTCAGGGAAATGATATCTGTGATCCAGTTGGAACGCATTCGTCTGGATGGGCGGGACAATCTTAGGCACGAGAGAACATGGGGTCCCTTTTTAGCTCACTACCAAATTGTTGTACAGTCAAAATAGTGGCATCAAAGTGGAACCCCGTTCTCTTTATGCTTTCATTTTAGTCTGTAATATAATTTTGAGTTTGTTGCATGCACTGTGTCTCTCTTTGTCTGGCAGCTGTTTTGTTTTGTTTATGCTATTTTGCTTTGTTTTCCATTAAGTTTTGGGTTATTTGTTCTGTTCTGTAAGGTGAAATTGAAAACTCAATAAACAAAATAATATAAAAAAATATTCACTGTATACTGCCACCTAGTGGCACAAATAGCAGATTACAGCCAACTGAAAACTCCCTGCTTCATTCTCCACTTTTAAGTTGAACAACACAACACTACAGTGATTTATTAAGATGTAAATATCCACTTCAAGAGTCACATTTAAAATATAATGTATACACTGTATTTTTGCCTCAATAATAAATGGATGTGACATAATTTTTTCTATTTTTTGATTTCTTGACTTCATTATTAGTATTTGAGGTCAGACCAGGAGCTTCTGACAGCTTTTCAGTCTGTTTCTGAATTAATTTAAAACAAACACATTTTTCACATTTTTATATAAAATCCCTCAAATCTGTCATGCCATGTCTCAAGCCCATACTGATGATTACATAACTGGATGCAGGTGAGTCCGTTCTGTAGTTTTGGCTTCAACTCGTCCCATCTGTGAGAACAACGTTCAGTTTATTTACTCCAGTGCCAATTTTTCATGCTAACCAGGAGCTCGTTAATGAGTGTTGATTTGCAGCTGCTGCTAAAAAAGCCTTTTGATGACTGATGTGATTGATCAGCCCTCTGGATCATAAAACGGAGACGGGGTTCAAGTTTAGGGTCACGAGTTCAGGTTTGATGTGTTTTCACAGGTTTTGATTTGCTTTGTGGTAAAACATCGACGCTCAAACGCACCGAGACAGACGATCGTTCTCCCAGAGTCAAACAGCTGATCGGTTTGACAAAAAGCTGCTTTTATTTTAGGAGGTTGTTTGAAAAGCAGAGTCATCAGAATCACTGTGAAAAGTCTCAGAAATGATCAAATAAATGCACAAAAAACAGCTAGAAAATATCAAACCAAATACTGTTATTCATCAAATGACTTAATATTTTTAATATTTTTTTCCTGCTGGCATTTTCCTTTCATTATGATCCCTGTTAGCAATTAAAACCTGTATTTCTTTAAGTAAAACAATGAATTTGGTCTATTTTCACCTGCAGATGGTTTGATTTTCTTAATGTTTCTGCTAATAATCTAGAATTTTAAATATTTTAAATTCCTGTTTAAGCTTCGATGATTTACCAGAAAGGGTAGCTTTAATATAAAAAGCAAAAGTGTTTGTTTTCTACAAGTTATTGTAGTTTTCTGACTGTGTATAAATTTTCCGATGTAAAATATAGAGTAGCCTTTCCCATTTTTGGGCTCTAAAAATATTAAATACCGTTCAACAGACGACCAAATATGGATTTCTGTGCCTGTTTCCTGGTTTTGTCAGCCTCTTCTCTTTAAGTCAGACTCACAGATTGAGTCTCACATCGTCACAAATACAGAAATAACTCAGAGACTCATCCATCTCATTACAAGTGCAAAGGTTTGATGATCTGGTTTGCAAATAAGCCTCCAACAAGACCCTCTTTAGAACTCCTGTCAGTCAAGCACAACGAGGCAGCAAACCTGCAGCAGCATCACAGATGAAGACGCATAATAAAAGTGTTAATTATTTAGTCGTTAATTATCCGTCAGCGTTGCAATGCGGCCATTAGAACCAGAAGAGATTGAAATAATCCCTCCTATCAGGCCTCTGCAAACAAGTGAGCACTTGACCTTTTGAAATCAATGAAATTAATCTGGTTGGCATTTCGTTCAACTGAGAAAACTACAAAATAAACTGTTTATGTCAAAGGAAGCTCTGAGCAGTGATTTGATGGATTTAAATTTGATTTAAATCAAATGGAGCCTCAGATGATTCATGTGCACTGATAGCTGGTTTGACTGGAAACATTTGTTCCGTTTTCCTCCTTGTTTGATGGTTTAAAATTTACAGCTTCAGTCTAATTGAGTTTTTTAATAGGTTTTCTACAGTTTGTTCAGACTGTTTCCTTCTTAACTGTAAAGTTATGAAAATAATAATAACTGAATGTTATTTTCCTCTTAGATTACTTGAAATAATCTCATGAGGAAAACATCATCTGTGAAGAAGCGTGTTGTTCAGCGCCATCTTGAATATTTGTTCTTGGTGTTCTGGGTCTGATGACCTCATGATTGTGACATCACATGAATCTTAAAGGTTTATAGTTACATTAAGTCTCCATCATATGACAGTAAATTTGGGTCACTCAGAAAAAATGAAGCGGTTCAGATTAAAGTCAAAATGTCAAGAAAAAAATCTAAATTGGTCTATTAGAACAGCCAGAAGAACCAAACCCCATTCCTGAACCATCCATCCATCCATCCATCCATCCATCCATCCATCCATCCATCCATCCATCCATCCATCCAGTGAGGGTCACAGGGAGCCATCTCCAGCAGCCATGGGGGAGAGGTGGGGACACCCTGGACACTGTGGACAGGTCACCAGTCCATCGCACACAGAGACAAACTTACAATCAGCCACTCTCACTCACACCTATAGGGACAATTTAGACCCACCAGAGAGAACCCACCCCACACTCCTGAATCCTGACTGTATTTGTTCTGTTTTTATTATTATTATTATTATTATTATAACAGAGAGACCTGGGAGTGTTTTTATTGAGTAATTTACAAAAAAAAAAGGCATTTTCTTGAAACATTTTAAACTAAACTTCTGCAGCAAAGTTGAACAGCAGAACTTAAAAGAACTTCCTTCAGTCCTTCACAATAAGAGTCTCAAACGTACTTTTTATCACGTCTGGAGTTCATAAAACAAGTTTATTATTGTTGTTATCTGGTAAAACTCATTGTAACCCATCTAAAATGAGTGTACCTCTTTAAGAAGGTACTGGACAGCCTGCTTAACCAATCAGAGCACTTGAACTCATGTTCCGCCCCCAGCTTCGTATCCATGGTGACATTGTCCGTTGTGAGCAAATTTAGAGCTTCCTTCACAAACTTTAGCCTCTGTCCTTTGAGCAGTGTTTCTCCTCCGATCACCAGCACTCAACTGGCTCACACAGACAATGTCACCATGGATACGAAGCTGGGGGCGGAACATGAGTTCAAGTGCTCTGATTGGTTAAGCAGGCTGTCCAGTACCTTCTTAAAGAGATACACTCATTTTATATGGGTTACACCCTGCTGCAACCTAAACCATTAGGAATTCTGGGAAATTATTACAGGTTGTGTTCTGATCCAGATGTAAGTCACGATGTTAGAGTTTTAAAAAGTTCCCTTTTTGAGGTAAAGTCTCCATAGATCATTTAGACGTTGTAGATACTGTAGGTCTCTGGTAATACTATGTTTGACTGTTTCTCAACATTTTGACTTCACTCATACTTTTCTTCCAAGTGGTCCCAACATGATCAGACCACAGCATCCGTCTCGCCACGACTTTCCAACCAATCAGAGCAGGCCGAGGCTTTGTAGGGCATGTCTTCAAACGACAAACAATAACAATCACATGATCTCTTTTAGCTTTCGTTTTGCTGCCCTGCGTGTTTGTGCTGCACCTGCTAAAATTAAAATGATTTTAAGGAAAACTATTTAGACATTTATTCAAATGCTTACCTGGTCCTCAAAGGCCACAGTCCTGTGTTTTAGATGTTTCCCGTTCCAACGCTAATGACTGAATGATTTAATTCTACATGTCAGGTTCTGCAGAAGCCTGTTAATCTCCCTCTGATTAGAATCAGGAGCTTTAAGGCAGAAAAACATCTAAAACATGCAGGATAACAGCCCCAAGGACCAGGACTGGACAACAACATGGCTTAGAAAAAAAAAAAAAAACATTTCCTCATTTAATGAAAGCCCACATTTAAAAACTAGTTATTCAGTTGAATGGCAGAAAACTATTTAGTTTTTTGAGTTGGTGAAAATCTGCTCGTTTAATCTTCACTTACATGATGATTCCTTTGTTTATTTTGTATATTAGTGTAAATAACGACTGGTAGCATTCAGATGATTGTCACATAAATGTTTTATTATTATTAATTTTGGAATATTTTTACCTAAAGTCTATTTTGCGGCTCTAAGATGTGGTTAGTCCACCCAGAGCTTTGTAACAAAGCAGCTCTCTGTGCCAGGCAGCGCGTGCAAATTCACTCAGCCTTATCCTGTTGTACAATTTAACAAACGACTTAACAAATGTCACTTATCAGAATAAAAAGCCTCTGCTTGCCACAGGCCAGGATTTCTCATGAATAAAACATAGACCAGCCCCTCCACTGCCTTAATATTTAGAAGGAAAACGGTCTCCTCCCATGTGTCTCCTTACAGTACAAACAAAGAGCAAACAAAGACATACAGCTTATTATTTCATCTGAAGCTTCATTTGTTTAATAGCTGATTTATGCATGGAGCAGCCCGGAGCATCGTCTGTGCATAAATTCAAATCATCTTGATGATTTGTGGGGCTTTGTGTTTGGGAACGATAAGGGAAGCTGGTTTTCTGTCGATCAACCTCAGGCTTCAGATTAAATTGACTGTTTTTGTTATAAATGAACAGTTTGTGCAGATAAAAATAAATGCAGAGCTTCAAGACAGCAGATATCATAGGAACTGGCACTTTTATTCAAACAGTTTATGTGCATATGAAGGTATGCTTGTCCTTTGTGCATTACAACATGAACTTTGGACAAATAAAACTCATCATTTCATGCAGCATGTAGAAAAAAAATATATTTTTCCTGCTCCGTCTCTCATGGATTCATTCAGTCGTGTCCTCTTTCATCAAACACCAAAGAAAATGTATCAAGGAGCGACGCATCTAAAGCCAGAAGACGGTTTTTGAAATAATTTTCTTCTTTTGCATAATATCTCACATACATTAAGACTCCTGACAGGAAATAAAAGACATATTTAATGGTTTCGTCATTTAAAACAGGAGGCGACGCTCAGAGCTTCCTCCCTTAACGACGTTAGACTAATAAAAAGAGAACACGGATCGCTGCCTAAACTCATTACCCAAACCGTTTCTAACACACGACACTGACTGCTCATAATTAGAGGTGTTAGAAGCTGGCATTAATGTCAATGATTATCATCGTATACGCGTCTGGTATTATAGAAAATAGCACAGTCGTATGCAGCAGCTAAGACTTTCGTTTCTTTTATTTTCTCGTGCAGAAGTTCTGGTTTTAGTTCACAGACTCAAAGTTAATGACAGGATGGTAATAGATTCTGTTTTCTTTTACATTATGAGTAAATCCTATCTGGGGGTTTTATTATCTTTGTAATATTTCTTTAGGGCATTGCTAATGTACTTTCTTTTTGAAATAGTTCATGCCTGCAAGATGCAATAAAACTGAGTGAGAACTGGGCCAGTAAACAATAATAAAACCCAGACTTTCTCTGGAGCTCCACTTTTAACAGCTCATCTCTGACACGTTGTGTTTATGTTATTACTGTTTTCACAAATGGAAAGAGAATAGACTCAATGAATCTTTCGGTTTATTACAAAAACTCCTAAGAAACCCCCCAAAGAAAAGGTACTTTGACAGAAAACCCAGTTAGTTGTATAGTTTCCAGAAGGCTGAGTTTATAGGAGGAGCTCTGAACCAAGCGTCTCTATAATCAGCTCTATAGCTCAGTGGGTTGTAGTCTGAAGACCAGACTGATGGTTTCTAGCTACAGATAATGGTGGCAGATTCTGTGAAATCTGTCATGTTGGATATGTTTTTATCCACAGGAAATAATTAGGAGCTGGCATCTGATTTGTTCTGCTATATGATCAGAAGATTTAATGCATCTTCTGACATTTTCTATAAATATTAGAGGTGCATTCAGTCATTTTGGGGCCCAAGGTGAAGCAGGCCCTTCACTTCATTACTGTGTTTGAGTGTTTAGGTTTATTTTAGAGGTTTATTTTTTTAAATCTCTTTCTAACCAGTTGCTTCTGAGCAATAAGATCTCGGTTTACTTAATAAAGCTGTGGAAGTTTGAAGTTTCTGCATCAGATAGATCTGTTAGATCTGTGACATTAGGAAAAATTACAACATTTATGAGTGTTTTAGCATTTGTTACCTAGACTAGACATGCATGGCAGATATATAAAATTTAAATTTTCCAAATAAAAATAAATAAAAACCTTTCAGAACCTTTTCTCTAGGGATGCACTGATCCTGGTTTTGAAGGCAGATACGATTCTTGTACTGCAATAAACTGCCAATACCATTTTGAGCCAATTCCAATTTGTCTTAAAGAATTATAATTAACAGAAGACCTTTCATTTTTGATCAATATGAACATTTAGTAGGGATGCACCGATACCGATACAGGTATCGGCCCGATACTGGTATTGGTTAAAGTTACCCGATACCAGGAACCGATACCAGTGGCTTCACTGTCTGTGACTTGTGATTTCTGTAGTTTCCTATATTGAACACTAGGGGGAGCTATTGAGCTAAAGAGGAACAGTGTGGGTTGAGAACTGGAGATGGTGCCAAATAGTTCATTTTATTTGGTTAAAATGTGGAAAACTGCAATAATTTCACTGTGAAATCACAGAAAATGGTTATTTTTCACCTTATATTTTAGTTTTGTGATCATTTTTTAATATATATATATTTTTAAATCTAACTCAGTCATTTGTTGTAAAAAGCAGAGAAGAAAAAATAAAACCTGTATTCCAATTTGTTGCATTTTTTGTGTGGTAGAAGTATCGGTATCGGTACTCGGTATCGGCGAGTACTCAGATTTAAGTATCGGATCGATTTTGAAAAAAGTGGTGTCGGTACATCCCTAATTTTAAGTCTGCAAAATCTTCAGATTGTGTGGGTGTTGAGTGGGAATTAGTGATGGTGACTTCATGAACCTGTAAAAATGTCAGATTTTCTTTGCTGCTTGGCATTGGGGCGTTCACAGACCCAAAGAGATAAAAAAGCAGATTTCTGAGTTCCAGTTCAGCAGATAAAGCCACATTCCAATCACCTAGGTGCTTCTTTATTTTTTACTATTGATAAAGTATACCCATACTTGTTTGCTGTAATGACAGCAACAGGTTGTTTATCTTAATTAGCATTAGCAATGCTAGCATGCATGCTTTTGCTAGCAGCATCTTCTTGTAGCTCTTTATTCTGGTTTGTGTTGCAGAGGCTGCAGTGAAAAAGCATTTTCATTTTAGTAATCTTGTCAAAAAACATTTCTTTTCCTCATTTCCCCCTTTCATTTTGTATTATGAGAGAAAATGAAGCCGTTTGTTTGTTTACATTCAGATTGGAACAGTCTACTGTTCTAAGGTCAAAATGGGGCTGCATCTATCCAAAGGAAGTTATTTTTTTTTACCAAAAACATTTTGTAAAACACATACTTGACCCATTTAATAGATTTCTGACAGTGTGGTGAAGTTAACCTTTACCTGATATCTCCTCTGAACATCGGTCCCTGGCTTAGAACTGGTCAACATTAATGTTTCTATTCCTCAACACTTTGACCATAAGCTGATTATCACATAACTACCAACACGGCAGTTTAAAGCTGGAAGTATGACAATGTCAAAAACACAAGTTGTAGAGGACTTGTCCCTTTTCATTCCACATCCAATCCACACGGCCACTCAAGCCAAGCTTCCACACGATAACCCTCCTTATTGGGGTTAATAAGCTTAAACTTCAGTGCAGAGCTGAGTGGCCGGCGTTCGCTCCCCTGACAGGTTGGAAAGTCACTGAGCCAATTTCATTTCCTCTCGGATTACTGGACTTGGAGGAGTGTGGGGGCTGCAGACCAAGAGGAGCAAACAGAGCACTGGGCAGGGTGGGAATGTGGACCCTCTGTCACACAGGAAGGCAAACAGAGGGGCGTAACTGTAGGTCAAGTATGAGATGTGTTTTATTTAGCTCACATAACAAGATGTCCTTATAGGATTTCATAATTCATGGCAGAGATAAGTGTTAATATGAGGTCATCTGAAAGTGTTTTCCCCCATTCTAGGTAAAAACATTCGCCCTTTAATAGGAAAAACATTGATTTTAACCTTGTTTTGTTTTCGTTACGCTCTTAGAATGACGTAAAACGAGTTAAAGGTTTGGAAAACCGTTTGGTTTTCACCAGTTTATCAACAGTCTGGTTCTCCTACAACTCAGCAGTGGTTTAAACATTTACTGCCGTCTTCTGTAATTAATCACATTTCTATTTGAATTTTGGTTCCAAACAATGATAAAAACTAAAATTGATTTTTTAAAAAAGTCACTAGTTGCTATCCATTTGTTCTTCTTTTGTCTTGCTTTCCAAACGATGTGCACTTCTCTCCTTTCTTGAAACTATTTTGTTCATTTTGTGACGTTTTTAAAAATCATAAATGACAAAACTCACTGACGACACTTATTATTTTGAATGTGACTCCCCACACTTTGTGGTGGGGTATAAAGAGATCACTTCTATAGAGTTCCATTTCCAAGAGTGAAATAAGAACAATGTTTATTCACTCAGACTCCGTTTGGACATTGGGGCTTCCATAGCAGCTCTTCTCTACTTTTATAGCAGCTATCTGTCAATGATCTCTTCATGTGACTGATTGATGAAGTAGAAACATGTTGAAGTAGCTTGTTTGATACTTAAAATAATGCTTTTATTGAATTTACAGTTTATAATATTTTACATTTACTGGGAGTAAATTATAACAAATATTATTTATTTATAATATTTTATATAGTTTAATACATACCTTAAATAGACATTTTAGGTATAGTCGATCTGTTCTAGTGATAAAATACATTTTGGTTTTGACTATATTGGTATCAACAGCTCAACTCTGCCACCTGCTGACATAAACTGATGCCTCCTTAAACGTGATCTCTGGATGTTTTCCAGCTCCAATTATTGAGTTTAATAACTAATTTAAATATTAACCAAAAATAACCCTGATTGTGATTTTTTCTCCCCATAATGTCTCATCTCGTCAAAGATCTCATCACTGACCGTAAGCTGGATTTTTTATTTTTGAATGAAACTTGGCAGCAGCCTAATGACTTTTCCCAGCTAAACGACTCGGCTCCTCCAGGTTTTGTTTACGTTTGCCATCCCCGTAGCAATGGCCGGGGGGGAGGTCTCGCGATAATCTATCGCGAGAAGTGGAGAGTCCTGCCTGTTTCTGTGCCTGATTTCAGCTCATTTGAATGTCTGGTGGTTAAATTGCCTGGTCCTATTCCCACGATCATTGCTTCAGTTTACCGCCCCCCTAAGCCTACCAGTGACTTTATAAATGATCTCTCCACATTACTCACTCAGCTCTCCACCCTCTCCCAGAATGTCATACTGCTGGGGGATTTTAATATACATCTTGATAATAAGAATCTGCCTATCACCAGAGATTTTTTGTCCTGTTTGGAGAGTTTTGGACTCAGTCAGTTCATTGACTTTCCAACACACATCAAGGGCCACACTCTGGACTTAATATCCTGTTCTGGTCTTGTTCCTGCCAACTGTTCAGCTGATGAAGTTCACTTTACTGACCATTTCCTCCTCTCATTCAACGTCACCCTTCGTCTTTCTGCAGTTAATCCGCCGCGCCTCATCTCATTCCGGAACCTCAAATCTATTGACATGGATGCTCTTTGTGCCAATATTGACCATATGCTTATCCCGGATCACCTCTCCAACCCTGATGAACTTATTTCTGTCTATAATAATGTCCTAAATGGCATCCTGGACTCTCTTGCTCCTGTGAAAACCCGGCTTGTTTCCTTTTCCTCAAGTGCCCCGTGGTACACTCCTGGCCTGCGTACATTAAAATCCAAAGGTCGCCGACTCGAGCGTCTCTATAAAAGAACTGGCCTCTTTTTGCACAAAGAACAATATCTTACTCATCTATCATATTACAAAGCCACTATAGACTCTGCCAAATCCCAGTACTTTTCTAGACTCATTACTTCGAACGCTGGTAACTCTAGAACATTATTTTCATTACTAAAGAAAACGGTTCAACCACCTGATTCCTTACCATCTCACATGTATTCTGCTGACACCTGCCAATCTTTATTATTGTTTTTCAATGAGAAAATTCGCAACATTTACCAGCACCTGTCCTCCGATCCTCCTATTCTTCTCCAGTCTCTTTCCTCTCCACATTGTCAACCTTTCTCCAGCTTCCATCTACCATCTGCCTCTGAAATCTCTGACCTGATCAGTAAATCTAAGCCTACCACCTGCTCTCTGGATCCCCTTCCCACCATTCTAGTGAAGACTTGTCTACCTTCTCTCATTCCTTTCATAATCACCATCATTCACTCCTCTCTCACTACTGGTATAGTCCCATCTCAACTTAAAACTGCTGCAGTCACTCCCATACTCAAAAAACCAGGTTCGGATCCCAATAATTTTAATAATCTTCGCCCCATCTCTAACTTACCTTTTATCTCGAAAATTCTGGAGAAAGTAGTAGACTCTCAGCTTCGTTCTCACTTGTCATGTAACTCTCTTTATGAACCCTTTCAGTCTGGCTTCCGCCCCGGTCATAGTACAGAAACAGCAATGGTAAAAATCACAAATGATCTTCTAACTGCAGCTGATTCAGGCTTACTCTCCATCCTCATCCTCCTTGATCTGAGCGCAGCCTTCGATACCATTTCTCACTCCATTCTTCTTGACAGGCTCTCATCTATCGGTATTTCTCATAACGCACTCAACTGGTTTCACTCATATCTCTCCGGTCGCACTCAGTTCATACAACTGAAATCTTTCAGATCCGAACCCTCCCCAGTTAGCAGAGGTGTGCCCCAGGGATCTGTCTTGGGGCCCCTTCTCTTCATCCTTTACATCCTTCCTTTAGGTCAAATACTCCGGAAATTCAACATTCAGTTTCACTGCTTTGCGGATGACACCCAGCTCTACTTGTCTGCCAAACCAGATTCCTCATTCCCCCCTCCCTCCCTCTCCTCTTGTCTAGCTGAACTCAAATCTTGGTTCTCCACTAACTTTCTCAAACTAAACAGTGACAAAACAGAAATTCTACTTATCGGTACTAAATCCATCTTATCCAAAGCTGCCAGTTTCTCTCTCACTATTGATGCCTCCACTGTTTCTCCCTCCCCTCAGGTGAAGAGTCTGGGTGTCATCCTTGACAGCACTCTCTCATTTCAGTCCCACATTAATAATATCACTCGGTCCGCCTATTTTCACCTTCGCAATATGAAACGCCTTCGCCCCTCTCTCTCTCCTCATTCTGCTGCTATACTCGTCCACAGTCTAGTCACTTCCCGGATCGATTACTGTAACTCACTGCTGTTCAGTCTCCCTCTAAATCCCTCCACAAGCTCCAGTTGGTTCAGAACTCTGCTGCACGAATCATCACCAACACTCCCCTGTCTCACCATATCAGTCCCATCCTCCAGGAACTTCATTGGCTCCCAGTTAAGCAACGAATCCAGTTCAAGATCCTGCTTCTCACCTTCAGAGCCATCCATAATCTCCCCCCCCCCCATATCTATCTGACCTTATTCAAGTTGTTTCACCTGTCCGCCTCCTAAGATCTTCCTCCTCTGTCCATCTTACTGTACCATCCTTCCATCTTAGCTCCATGGGGAGAAGAGCTTTCCGCTGCTCTGCTCCCCACCTCTGGAATTCTCTCCCACAAGCCATACGGAATTCTGACTCCCTCTCCACTTTTAAATCCAGACTCAAAACTCACCTGTATCAAACTGCCTACTGTCTCTGAGTTAGTTTTATCTTGTATTATGGTTTGTGTCGTCTAGGATTTTATGAGTCTTGTGTTTTAACTACTTAACTGTTTTTAACTTGATTTTATCATTTTAGTTGTTGTACAGTGACCTTGGGTTCCTTGAAAGGCGCTTTCTAAATAAAATGCATTATTATTATTATTATTATTATTATTATCTTATGCCCATCAAAGCTTATATTCAGAAGGTAAAGGGTCAGACTTGTTGAAAATAAAAAATCCAATTCAGATTCATTTTTTTATCAAAGCAATCAGCTTCTGCAAAAATGTTCTCCCGTTATGTTGCAGCAGTCTGACTCTGCAGGTTAAATTTTCCAACCCAGTCAACAGGAAACTATTCTATCAACCAACCAACCAACACGTTCTAGAGGGAAGTTTGGGAGGCGACATCTGTGGACGGTAATACTAAAAACTAAACAGGCTAGGGCAGACGCTTCCTTCCTCTAACCCAAAACATGAGCATGTGGAGGATTATACAGCGCGTCGTTGAATACCAGGTATTAAACGAACACAGCAGGAATCCACACAGACAGAAATAAGTCCAGGCCGGGCTCGAGGCCAACGTCCAGGCCGTGACAAATAATCACAAGACCAGCAGGCACTGAGACGAGCCGCAAGCAGCAAACCGTTCAACACAAACACATTCCCACACCCGGCTCATCCCATCGCTGTGGCTTCATGTTTATCTGTGTGTGGACGTCCGAGAGGCCGGACCAGACTCCTGCTACGGCAGCGTTACATAACATCAGAAGACATCTGTGTGTGTGAGACAATCTGATCTGTGGCCAACAGGAGGTCACACACACACACACACACACACACACACACACACACACACACACACACACACACACACACACACACACACACACACACACACACACACACACACACACACAGGACCCGGAGGCAGGAGGTTGTGTAACAGAACAGCAGTCTGTTTTCATTTGATTCAAGACAAAGTTTATGATGTCAAAGGTTGGATTAAAGGAGGGAACGTTTCTGAGATATAACCTTTGATGTCTGTCAGCTAAAGAGGCTGAATGTGGGCAGTTTCTATTAATAAACACTTTGGAATAAAACAACATAGATCCTGTCATGCAAAACCGATTATCTAACATGGTCTACATAGAGCACCAGACACATAAGGGACCATATTTAGGGGTCAATGATTTCTGAAAATGCGGACAGAATTACAGAAGTAGACTAAAACTGGAATTTCATTTGATAATCTCATGATGCAGTCCAACAAATCTGGGATTTTTGTATCGATATACAAGTTTTTCACACTTCACAATGACCTTTACAATGAAGGAGAGGTTTAGCAACCCCAGGTCGGCTGATCAGAGACAACTCCAACGGACCGAGAGAACAGCTGGAAGCATCATCAGAGCGTCTCTCCCCTCGCTGCATGACATCACTTCACAAGCATTCCTCACACCCTTCACATGGACCGTTTAAACTCCTCCCATCTGGCAGACACAAATTATCTTTAGAACTTTGCGTAAATTATCAACAATACAAAAAATTGATCTGATTTTTTTTTTAAATGTACGCAAAAACACACAAATGTGCTTCAAACTTGCACATAAAGAATAAATGGCCGTGCATCCATATACCGTCACCAACTGTTTGTAGCAGATGACATCGTGCTGTCTTCATGAACATCTGTCATTAATATTATTAATTCATTGGAGGCCACTTAGAGGGCGAGCGGAGCGCTGTGGCTAACACCCGCTGGGTCAGGAGTTTAATTCCCTCTGGGATCACTCGATCTACAGGGTCAGAGCTAAACGGGGCTTTGACATAATCTGTCCTCCAAATGTTGCTCAACATGTGGTGGCTTTAACACGATTACAACTTCAATGTCATTTCAATATTTGTGTCAAACATATTTATTCTCATTAATACATGCGGTTTACAACCCAAATGATATTTACATGTTTTTTTTTTTAAAGCCATGCAGAGGATTTCACTGGCTTCTCAACGTTTTTATAAACATTCATGGTCTGGGTTTTATGTTTTGTAGTTGAGTCTCGTTTTCCTGTTTATGATTTATATTTAAAAGCACAATAAGTAACTTCTTTATATTTTAAAATCTTTTCCTTAAGCCAGTGTTAATCTGACTCTTTACAGGGTTAATGAAAAGTCCCTCAGCCCCATCTGCTGCTTGGATCCAGAATACCACGTTTGCAACTTCTGAGTCTCTGGTCCGGTGCCCTGAAGTCTCACAAAGTCACGTATCTCAGAGGGTTAGGCTAACCCAATGTGGCTAGCTGTTATGCTAGCTCCGGAGTGTTTTTAGCTCATGATTCCTGATTTTTTTCCATCTCTTCCTGCTTGAACACAGCTGATTTCTTTGAATGAGTGATGAACCGCTCCAGTAGAAAGCACTGAAGGCTGAGGAGACGTTTAACAGGTAGATTTAGGGCTTTCTGAGCAGAAACAACACTTTTACGATAGTTACTTAAAACTGACACTAGGGGGTGCTAAAAACAAGCCCAAACTGCATCGTGTGTCTAATGCATGTCTAGGATTCTCAGTTATGTTTACATTTTTTTATCGCATTTGTTATATTGAAAGTTTTTAGTTTCCCAGATCTCGGCCATCGTTTCATTCAGCCTTTCCTGTTTACCTAATCAGCTGATCATCCCAGTAATGACCCCTCCCAGTACAAACAGTCCTCGGTTTCTCCAGTCCCTCGTCAGACCCTTTCTCACTTCCTGCTCTAAGTTTTTTATATTTATCCTCTCATTTGGTTTTTTTTTTTTTTTTGCTCGATTTGTTTACTATTTTAACAGCCTTTTTGTTTTATTATCATCATTTTGTCTTTGTGTCACAACATATGACATAAGTCTTATTTACCATTCCATTTCTACGAGTGATGGGAGATTTGTTCCACTGCAAGTTCTCTTAAGGACCTTCTAAATACTGTCAGGCAGGTTGAGGTCTCTGCATGTAGAAAATGTTTTACAAACCACCATTCACTCTCTCACAGTCTGAACCAAATAATAATCCTGCACCATGTTGAGAGGGGAGGGATAAAAAGATCACCTGATGGATAAACATGATCAGGTTGTCAGTTGACCTCGTTTTTGGACAAATAATGTTATTAAAATAACTTCAACCGGCAAACCTTCCACCGTTTGTTACAAACAACAAAAAGAGAACCAGTAAAAAAAATAAAAATGAGCATTCAGATCACAGCTCCTCTTATTGAGACGAGTTTGAAAAGAAAAGCTGATCATCAGAACTGCTAACGTGCTAAAATATTATAAGAAAAAAAAAACAATTAAAGGGAATGTAAATGCAATGTTCTGTTGTTTTTAATGCCAAAGTTTAAGGTGTTTTCTCCTTGGAGGGGTCATTTGATTCACAACCAGCAGAAGTGAAAAATCAGAAAATATAAACAATAGCATAAATACACTTATAATATCACAGTTAATGAGGCGAAGAGCTGCTGCAATAAATCGACTGGTTTTGCATCATGATGGAGAATCGGTCGTGATAGAAACATCAGTTTGGGTCAGTCAGTAACCTGTTTAAGAGCTGCTTAAATCCTAAATTTCAAACAAATAAAAGATGCTTAATGCTAAACATTGCTCTAAACCTGGCAGTCAATTTCTAATTTTTTTTTTTTTGATGCGTTTCCTGCTGAACAATTCGTGCCTTTATCAGACGTCTCTCAGATCTAAGATGATTGGTTCAATAAGTTGAAGCAGCATCATGTTTCTGGACGTAGTTGATGAGATCTAACCTGCTGTAATCGTGTTTGTTTCAGTTACACAACGGCTTTTACAAACCAAATCCACCCCAAATCTGAAAACCATGAGGTAAAACAATATGAATATAAGCTTTAAGGTAACTGTGGTTTATGAAGAGCTGTAACTGCACATCAACTCACTCAACATGCAAATCCTCCTAAAAAGCCTTTTTTATGAGAACATTAGTTTCTCCCTCAGCCTCCTGCTTGGATCGAGACGGGAACCGAACCCCATTACCAGTCAGAGGCTGGTGATTCATTATCAACCATTTAGAGTTGTTTTATTCATCTGTTTAGTCTTCGTTAATTAAAATCAAAGAACTGCACAGTTAACAACCAACTGCTGCAAAGTGTCTGCAGTCATCGAGTTAATGAAAGGATTTAATGGAAGGCGCCATAATGGACTGTGTTGTGTTTGTGTTAATGTGCACATTGAGCCTGAATGCATCAAAATATCAGAGAAAATCATAAAGAAAGAAATTAAAACAATAAAGATTTTTCTTCTTATGTGACATGATTAGAAATACAGCTGTGTTACATTTACATACGTTACAAAGATGTCCCCCCAAAAGTTTAAAAACCAATCAGGATTTAGGCACAGTTTTATTAGATTAATCCCACGAAGCTGTCAGATGCATGAGAGTTAAGCCGACTGTGTCGATATCATAGCGGCTGTCTTCTCTGGCTAAATGTCCCACTGAGAGACTCATTGTTTAGCATGCATAATGTTAGCATAATCCTCAGCCGCCGCCTGCAGCCGCTCACCTGTGCATTCAAGTGAGGTCGACGCAAAATCCAAAGCAGGCTTAAGTCAGAGATGAGGACAAAAGCTCGCTGCACCACATTCAGAAAAGGAGAAGTGAACTGAGAGTGGATTATCTGCATCAAATTAGAAAGAAATACTGGCATTATCTAAAGTAAAGCTTTAGTCTATAAACACTGAGAAACAGGTACCCAAAAGTCTGAATAAAGACACTTTTTAAGGGTTTTTGGATGACATCATCAGATATATTTTCAGGAAGTTAGAGGTTTACTCTTCTGCAGCCGTTCTTTATAATAGTCTGAAGTTAATATTTGATTTGTCCACATCAAAAAAAGCATGAAAACTCTTCATTTTTGATGCATTTAGGATAATCTGGATAAAAACATAATGCAAAGTAATAATGAAATAAAGGTTAACAAATTCAAGGTAACATGTTTAGTTTCTAATTCAAACATCCTCATTCTTAAATGATTTTTTAGTTTCTTGTAAAGTTTTTTCCAGTTAGGTTTTATAAATATACAGGGACCAAAACGTGCTTTACTAAGTGTTTGACGTGCTGGTCAAAAGTCTCAGGATATTTGATTTCGTTTTTCTCATGCACGCAAAAAACTGAGTGGTGTGCACGAGATAATATTGCATGAAAGAAAGTTTTGCATGAGCCTCAGGTTTCTCATGCTCGTCAGAGTTGTTGTTTTTTTTATTTTTATTTGAGTCCTGTTGATGACTCAACAATTTTTGCTAAATGGAACGATTTCTGGGTTAAAATCTTTCTTTAACTCTAAAACTTTAGTATTTTCTAAAAACTCTGCACCACAAAAATCTTTTGGAACATTTTGCTTAAACAAAAACTACAAACCAATCCACTATAGGTTTGCACGGTATTTGGTTCTCTGCATTTGCAAAGGTTTTAAAGCAGTTGATTGTCAGACTCGCCCGTGTTGAACCTGTGAATCATCACTGACCCGCCCACCCACCTGCTGCCACTTTATTATCAGGCTAAAAGAGGCGAAGCAGGAAATGGGAGGAAGCATTTCCGATGGTCAGAGACCCCCGAGGGTGCTTTAGAGACGCTTTTAGTTCTTTTTCCTGATAGATGGGGAAGGGACAAATCCATAAATCTGTTGGTTTTGTTTGGTGCTGCTGTACTAAGTAATTGAATAAAGTTCTTTGCCAGTTGGCACAGACTCACCACTCACCCCCTGCCTCTAATAGATTTGGCCAGTCAATCACCAGAGCGGCGTAATGGCCTTTGTTGCAGCTTAATTGGCTTTCTGCTGGCGTTGCCACCATTTGCATCCCAGCACAGAGAAATCAGAGAGGTCTTTGTGTTTTATAAAAACATGGCATCATCAGCAAAGAGACGACATTTCTACCATCTGTCACAATCTGAACTGTTTCATTATATCACATTTAAAATATATTATTAAAGAAGATTCAGATATCAGCATATCAGAGGCTGAATTCCAACTATAAAACACACACACACACACACACACACACACACACACACACACACACATTAGCTCGACCATCTGTGGCTGCTGTTGGGAATCTTTGTCCTCCAGAAATTTAATTAAAATTCTTGCTGTTTTTTAATTAAAACCAACTTCATTCTCAAAACCTAAATGTCCAGCCACTGGAATACCGTCCAAAACAAATAAAGTTTATACAAACGGGGACTTACCAGTCTGCTGTTGAACAGAGCTCTGTCTTTAGTCCCGCAAATAGTCGTCTGCTGGAAGACACAGAAGAAAATGTTAAAGTAAAAATACATATATACCAGAAAATACAGTGGTTTTACTGGATATGGCAGAAATCATAGAGCGAGAGAAGGATTTTTGAAAATTTAATAACTTTTTTCTTGAAAAGAGATTTTGAACCAAAAGAGAAATTATCAAAAGGTACTGAAGCTCAAAAAAAGGGTTTTAAATGAAGGCAACTGGACTTATTTGGTTCTTTTGAAGACGTTTTATTTAAAACCCTTTTTTTGGATTATCATGACCTGGATGACTGAGATCCTTCACCAGCATAAAGGTAATGAAGCTTTTATTTTGACACCTACATTCATTTGAACTGTGTTGGCCTGTAAATAAAGTCAAATTAAATGTAATCCTTTAAAAGGCAGTGACTGAAACACATGGAAATTTGACGTTTCTTCCACTGAGTTTTTCAGGGTCTATTAAAACGGACTTTTCTTTTTTTTTTTTTTTTTGTAAATGTATTACCGGTATTTAAATTAATTTTGAAAACTTGTGTATTATTTACTTTTTATCATCATACTTTAATCATCTCTCTTATATATTGTTTTTTTTTCTTACTGTTTATAACTTTGGTCACAGTTTTAGGTTTAGGCTGAAAATCAACATTTACATCATGGTGAGGAACCTCCGGCCTCTGGGCCGTATGCGTCCCCCGGATCCCTTTTATCAGGCAATGTCAAAAAATAATTAAACTCAGAGGGGAAAAATATCAACAACCGATGGTGCTTCTGTCATGAAATCGACAGTATTTCCTTTATCTGAGTCTGGATTGGAGTCAGCAAACGCAACAGTAGTGGAGCATCAGCAGCTGCAGAGTGATCAGCGCAGCTCGCTGTAATTTCCACTTCCTGTTGCAGGTTGACATGCTCAACCTGCTCCGCGGTCCGGGATGCAACGAGAGGTCTCTGGTCCACAGGAATGGGGTGTGTCCGTGTGTCCGAGACCCCTTAGCAAGAAAAAGTTCCCCACCCTTCATTTAGAGCATCACAAGTGGTCAGATATTTAAACCTGACAAGTGTATTTAGAGGTTTTTGGAAGAATCTACTCTCAGTACTTGCTGGTTCCTGTGTGATTGGAGGGGAGCTGGTGTCCAGGAGTCATTGGTCACCAGTCACTCTCCAATTAACCCAACATAAATATTTAGGGCTGTGGGAGAAAACGAAGGAAACCACAAATATGTACGAGGAGAACATTTCCCCAGCTGGAAGTCAAACTTACAACCATCTTGCTGCAAGGCAACACTGTGCCACCATGCAGACATTTTTGCAGAATTCAAATAAAAATGTAGCAGTAGTCCAGGAGATCAAAGAAAATGTCCTCCTCGTATTTACAGCTTCTGTACTGCCCTGCAGGAATCATCTGAAAAAACATCAAAACCATCAACCCAGTTTGTTAAACAACTGGAAAACGAGGCAAAGCAAAGAAACCCTTTGCACAAACGCAGCAGCCGTGCAGCTGAGCTGAGCGAAGCTTCCCTGACGGCGCCGAGGAAAATAATGACACTAATAAAAACTCTAGATTTATTAAAGCAGGACAGATGCCTCTGCAGAAATTAATGGTAGTCATCTGCTTTTAATGCAGACCTGAACGTGAGCAGCACATACAGGCTAATTAAAGTTCAGGCTTTAAGTACAAAAAGCGCCAGCGGAGCAGAAAAAAGTGCTTTCCTTTGCAAGTCAGATGATGAGCAAGGAGAGGAACAGCAGCCAGATCTCAGGGTGTTCCCTCAGAATCTCCACAAGCACAGAAATGACAGCTCTTTGTTCCAACAATCAGAGGATGAGACAGGAGGGTAATGTATCCAACCATCACACAAAGCAAACAGGAGGGATTCTTCAGATTCAACCCAAACATCTTGTTCATAATCAAAGTTAAAACGTCCTCCTTTAGGTTCAATAATCAATACCTGCCTTTGTGTGCTGCTGTCAGGGCGGACATTCTCTTAATCACCACAAATTGAGCTCTGGTGAGGATTTATGAGCACAATCCTGCAGCTACATGATGTTGCATAACGCAGGTCTATTAACCCGCCTGAATCACTGTCACAGAAACACAGAATCAATGGGAAAGGCCACCATGACGCTTCCACAGGATCCTGCATCCATTCTAGTACAAGTTATACGATTATAGATCAGATTTTGGGGATTTATCGCTGCAGAAACATACAAGAGGTTTTACTGAACATCAATGTCAAGCTATAGAAAAGGAAATCGCCTCCTCTTAGGGAAATGACTCACATAATGCCATAATAACATACAGAGGAAATCCTCTTAAACCCCATTAGTCAGGAAAAGGATTTAACTGGTTCAGGCCTGGAAGCTGATCGCATCATGAAAATCATAAATTCTGAATGTTGCCTCCTTTCACTGCACGATGCAAACGGCTGAATTAAATCAAAAATCCGCCTCCTTTTCTGGACGTTCTGTCTCCGTGTGATCAGGACATCGTTTGACCCTGAGCAGCTAATCGTTCCCTGAAATTACTCATCTGTATTAGTTATTAATACAGGCTGAGGCTGAGTTTATGAATCATTTATGAGCTGGTGCACAGACTAATTGAAAAGAAAGAGCAGATTGTGGTAAAGGTCCTCAGCTCACGGTGCTGATGAAAAGGAAAGCAGAGTTTTTACTGGCAGACATTCAATTATTAGATTTAAACTGTTTTAGAGGAAAATGTGGAGTTTTGTCTCTGCTTTGGACATCACACAAACTGTCATTACTTCTGTAACAAAATATTAAAGTTTTAACATTTGCATTGGTCGCTTTAAGAGCGGAATAATAATGACGTTCGTTCTGACTGCAGTGAATGCAAAGAACTCAACCAAAAGTTTTAAAAAAACAGAACTGGTTCCATCCATCGACTCCTTCTGGTGCTTTAACCCCTGGACTGACTGGGTGGAGCAAGAAAACTACTGAAGCAAAAAGAATCTAAATAATATACGGATGTATTTCTCTTTTTACATTATTATTCATTTGAAAAACTATTTGTTTCTTTTTTCTGTGTGGAGGTAAAGGGTTAATAAAGCATCAGGTATCTAAAGACCAACACAAATGTTTAAAGCAGAAACAATGCTAACGTTTTTATGACAGTGGTTTAAAACGGACACTAGGGGGTGCTAAAAACAAGCTAAAACTGCATAGTGAGCCTTAAAGCGGCACTCCGGAGGATTTCATCAGGAGAGCAGTTTTTGAATCTAGCGTCCAAAGGCTCCTCCTCAAAACATCTCGACACGCGCGTCCGGTCGCGTGCGCGCGGCGCATATACTTCGGACATGAGCTGTACAGCTCAATGTGTAGGGTTTAATCACTCACAGTTCACAATCTTATTCCAACACTACGAGGGTCTGATGAGCCCTCTCTGTCCCTGCTGCTTCTGATATTAGCTCTGTTAGCAGAGAGCTGCTGCTGGACTCTGAAGCTGAACTTGACTCGGCCCTGGATGAACTTTCTGACCAAAATAAACGCATAATCCTGTCAAGCCTTGCCATTCTGTGAGGTGAAAGGTTTAAAAATAAAAATAAATCCATCTTTAGCTGGAGAATGGGTAGGTTTTTAGTAGAAATGAGCCGTGAGTCCTCAGTGAACGGCTGAGACGGCAGAGAAACACACGGAGCGTCCTGTACGACAGCGCCCCCTACTGGTACAGGTTTGGTCGATGCGCGTGCATGTTGAGAGAATGCAGACATTTGAATTTCATTGGCTGAAAAATGTCAGCGGCAAGAAATAATGCAAAGGGGTCTCTAGGAGGAAGGAGGGTCTTCATCAGAATGACAGATGTTGTGGAACTCAACCATAGATCATAGTTTAGACCTGAAATATCATTTAAAACATTTAGAAAACTTTGATACAGAGAAAAATGCTCCAGAGAGCCGCTTTAAAGGTTCTCTGTTGGGTCAAACCTTAACCCTCAGGCTTCATCCTAATTCACCATACTCGAGTCTTTAGTGGACAAAAACGTCCGCTTGTAAAAGTGGCTATAAAAAATGTATACATTCTTTTTTTTTTGTTGCTTTTTTTTCATAGATCTGTTAAACAACTTCAGCCCTGCTCAAACATATAAGCATTTAAAATCATTTAGAGGAATTTAACTCTTGAAATGCCAGTTTGAATACTCAGTCATCGATGTAATTTATGAAAAAACACAAAACATGAGTTATTTTCTAAAAAAAAAAGTATTTTTTGTGCACGGGGCATTTATTACAAATCAGTCATGGTTATGTCATGAAATATCTAAAATTTTGAATTTTTTGCATGTATAGTTTTTGCATAGCGACAGATTTAAAATTGACTACCCTCTAATCTAATATTAATCTACACCATTTTTAAAGCAGTTTTAGAAGTGGACATCTTTGTCCGTAAGAGGGTAGTCGCTACGCAAAAACTATAAATGAAAAAAATTCAAAATTTTAGATATTTCATGAGATAACCATGACTGATTTGTATTATATGCCCCGTGCACAAAAAATACTTTTTTTTAGAAAATAACTCATGTTTTGTGTTTTTTTCATAAATTACATCAATGATTTTGAGTATTCAAACTGGCATTTCAAGAGTTAAATTCCTCTAAATGATTGAAATGTTTATATGTTTGAGCAGGGCTGAAGTTGTTTAACAGATCTATGAATAAAAAAAGCAAAAAAAAATGAATGTATACATTTTTTATAGCCACTTTTACGAGCGGACGTTTTTGTCCACTGAAGACTCGAGTATGGTGGGTTTTTTTCATAGCGTTCCCTTGATCTATTTTCAAAATTCCAAATTGAATTTCAAAATTTGTCAAGAGAGGGGGTTTGCGACAAAAATTTGTACCATTTGCACAAACGGTATTAAAATGGCGAACATGGAAAATCTGCCCTAACGGACAAAATTGTCCTCAATGAAGCCTGAGGGTTAAAGTCCAATAATCTCAGTAATAGTCCAAAAATTATATAATTAGTAAGAAACTGGGTTGTTTGTTTGTTTGCTTGATTTGGGTTGTTCTCTTTATTTAGATTATACGGTATATATATATATCCTCTGGTGCACACACAGATAAATTCTGGCCTTTTGACATGTGAGGATGTGCTGCAGTGAGATAAGAATTCTGGGTAATTTTCTTCTCTTTTTGTGTGTTTTTTGTGGAGTTGTTGTTACTCTCTCATACGTAGTGTGTTGAGTATTTGCTTATTTTCTGTTGGAAGCCTCACATGAAACATGTCAGAGAGAGAAAAACACAGAACATGTCCTCAATATGATGCATTACATGGACTGGTCCTATGGAGGACTGATTCTAGTACTGATCCTTTATTTAAGTAAAGGATTAAAATGTCAGAATCCAGCGACATCTCATCCACGGTGACGTCAGTGAAGTCGTTACAAAACCTGGTCAAAGTTTACAGAAGTCCTCCGTCTCAGAACATGTGACTCCTGGTCATCATAATCCAGGTCACGATGAATCAGGCCACAGAGCAGCTGAGGGAGTTCATATTTATAGCCGGGTGTTATTTTGATATTGGTCTTCATCTGTGACGTGGTCTAAGCTCTTAATCTGAAAAGCTTTAGAGTGACAGGAAGTCACGAACCTTAGGAAATATAAAGAAATCCTGAAAAGTGAGCATTGTTTTTGCTTTTTAAATATTAAAAATTCCAGATCAGAACATTCTCTAAGAACATTTAGTTTTTCTTTTTGCTCATGTCTCTTTCTAATGCTGTGATCTCAACTCAGAACATTAGTGTGGAAAACCATCACCCTATGAAGTAACTCTGTTCTCACTGACTGTCAGCTTGGAGCAGATGTTTACCATCAAACCAAGAGATGAACAAGATCTCTTCTGTTCTCAGGTCCCAAGTCTTTGAATGTTGGACAACTTAAATGTCAGAGTTTGACTCAGTTATCTTCTCACAAACGCACAATGTTTTCCTCTCATTAAGAGAACTCAACTCTGAGCTTTATCTGCTTTGTTGTTTAATCAAAACATCAAAAATACAATGACCTCCATCTAAAACTCAATAACACTTTAGTTTGATTAAGTTAAATATTAAAATACATGTAGCCAGATTCAAGATTAAAAGTCTGGAAAAGATTAAAGAATCTAAATACAAAATAAACTCCATCCTGTTACAGTTTGAGGGTTTTATGAAGCAAGAGATATTAAAATACAATGTTCAAAAACACACTAAAGAGTAAAACATGCCAACATTTATTAAACAAAACTGAAACTGGATTACTGGAACTGAAATTGTTTTCCATTTTTTAAGGATTAAACTCAACATTGAGAATAAAGTTATTTTCAGATTTAAAGGAGGGTCAAAACCTAGACCTGGCACAAAACCTACAATACCCATAATGCCTTATTGAAAAAATTTAGCAACTTTATCCTTTATGTTTAAAGATGCAGTGTGTGACTTGTAGAATAATAATAATGAATATAACAATAAACTAAAAGCTTTGGAATTTTTAGGTCCATGTTTAAGGCTTTTATTGTGAAGGATTGAAGGAAGTTCTGAGAGTTTGAGAGTACCTGCATCTGACAGATTTAAGAAAATATTGTATTATTGATATTCTTGCAGTAAATATTCACCCAAAATTGCAATAAAAATGTAAAAAACAAAAATGGTGGAGTTCAGGAGCAGCTGGCTTCTCTTCCTTAGTCTTTACAAACCAAATGTTTTGACTTTTTTCTCAATATTTCATCAATTTTTCTTGACACTTTAATTTTAATCTAAAAAATGTAAAAAAAAAAAACAAAAACAAAAAAAAAACAATCCGCCTCATTGGGGTTTTCCTCCTTCGTGGCTCCAATTTAACCTGACGAGCAGTGATAGTACTGTGGTGTTTTTCCTTCTAGTGTTGTGTTAACACACGCCTGTATGCTCCAGAACAGAAACCTGACTAAAGTCCAGTTTTCACAGAAGCGATCACTGATGATGAGGAGGGAATCAGCAGCTTCTGGCTGATTTTTATTCATTAAATCCTCTGGAAGAAGCAGAGTGAACGTTTTGTGCTTTCAATTAAATTTAAATCATTTTAGAACCTGCAAAGACCAGATGATGTTTGTAATCATTTTAAACCTATAAAATAAAAAGAGGGAAGACATTTATTCAGTGATTGACGCCTGATATCTGGTCAAGTATTGAACAGTGCTGGAAATTCTGATGGAAATCTGGAGTCCAGGAAACTTTTGTCTTAAATCTGTATTTGTTAAATATTTTCAGATCCCTGACTTAATATGATATACTGCTTTTTAAAATGTTTATCAATGATTTGAACTATTTAAAAAAATTATTATTTTTAAACACAGGCTAATTTTCCCCTCAACTTCTAAACATGTTTATTTGACCTAAAAAGTCCTTTCACTCAGGTCTCTGCTGACCTGTCCAGCAAAAAGAAGAAAACTAAATAATTTTGGCGAGTCGCCCAAGTTTGAGGCCTGGCCCCGCCCCCTGAACATTGACAAAAACTCACAATTTTCAAAACTTAAGCTTCTCCATGCCTTATCAACAAAATCACCAAAAATCAAGTTTATCAATCAAAATCTCTAGCTGGAGTATGAACAGCCTCCAAACAGCCAAAACGAGCCTAAAATGGTTTGTTTGACCCAAAATGGCCGACTTCCTGTGATATAAACCATGATGGTAAGAGACTTTTTTGTGC
Organism: Callopanchax toddi; assembly: GCA_006937965.1. NCBI lineage: Eukaryota > Metazoa > Chordata > Actinopteri > Cyprinodontiformes > Nothobranchiidae > Callopanchax > Callopanchax toddi. The sequence goes on along the minus strand of SSNR01000444.1, from coordinate 235,799 downwards.
GTCTTGGTATGTTCCACAAGTCTACTAAATTTCATAATTCTACTGTAAAAAAGGTCAATGGGGAGGGTGATTTTTCATTTTCTAGGAGGCGCTGTTGAGCCAATTTTTTGGCGACTTTTGCGCCGCACTTAAAATACGTAAATTTTCACCAGGTTCTACAAATCCCCCAAATTTGGTGAGTTTTTGAATATGTTAAGGCCTCCAACTAGCCAATTTATTTTTGCCGGGAGAAAAAAAAATAAAGGGAGGAATTCTAAGAGGCCTTCGCGGCGCTTTGCTGCTCGGGCCTAATGACAGCAAGCTGCAGGCTTCTGAGAGCTCTGAGCTCCAGACGACTTCCTCCAGCTTTGATCCTGAATGAGGTAACTGCAAGCAAACACCTTTGAACCTTCAGCAGCCAGAAGCCTCTCCGAGCCGTGAGGTGAAACTCAAACCACCAAATTACTGACTCATTCAGATTTACTGACAAAGGGAGTTAGGAGAGAGCCTGAGATGAAAGGTGTGTTTCTCAGACAGCTTGTGATTAACTGAGAAGAAGAACTAAGCAGGAATTAGACCTTAAATTATCATTCACAGGCTGAGGAGATCAGGTGGATCATTTGTCCACGTGATGTTTTACAGAGGTGTTGATGCAGAGACGGCGTACGGCGTAATAAACAGTCTGGACTAATTAAAGCTCCTGTGACGGATCAGACAAAGAGAGGGTGACGCTAAGGGGAAAAAAGGTAAAAGACAGAAAAACGGGGGCAGACGGAAGTCAAACAGAAGATCAAAGAAGACGTCTCCAGTCCTGTGTGTGTGTGTGTGTGTGTGACATCTTCAAAGACACCCAGCAGCCCGCTGTCCGTTTATTGTGCCACTGACCTTATTGGATCAATTTTTAAAAGGAAAAAATAAAGGTTAAAAAGTTTTAAAGGAAGGGAATGAGAGGTAAAACACAAGAAAAAAGATTTTTAAAAATTATGACAATGTATTTTTTTAATTAAAAAGTTTTTAAAATGTTACCAAATAAATAAAGTTCAAATATAAATTAAGGAGAAAAGTCAAAAAATTTGTCAAAACTTAATAAAAGCTTAAAAAATACAGTTTAATTTAAAAAAAGGAATAAAAAATATGAGGTAAAAAACCACAGCAATTAAAACATTAAAAATCAAATAAAAAAGTTAAGTTATGAAAACATTAAAAAAAAGGTTAAGAAAAAACGGTTTTAAAGTTTTAAATACATTAACAAGTAAATAAAGTAAAAAATATCATAAATAAGAAAAGTTTCTAAAATAGTTAAAATTTAAAAGTTCACTCCAAAACCTCTTATGGGTTAAATATTTACACTTTATTTAAGTCCTTCTAAGGAAAACCCTGCAAAACACAAACATTTGATTCACATAACCAGCATTTATTTAGTCAAATTAAACGTAAAACTGATATATGAAGCAAGTTTTTATTAAAGAAAAAACCCTCTCGGCCTTCATGCTGGTGACGGTGACAGGATGTGATGATCAGAGCTAATGAGCTCGACTGTCGGAAAATCCAAAATGCTTCTAAACTGTGAGCCGAAGAACAAATGAGCGGTTTCCAAAACACATTAGAGTCTCTGTAGAAAGAAACTGATAAAACAAGGAATCCTAACAAGAGTTTAAAGGCTGAACAAGAAGCTCCCAGGAGTTATTTACAAAGAGACACTAATGAATGCACTGATGAACTCCCACATGGAGACAGATCCTCTCTGAACACCAACAAAGACGTCGTTTGATCTACAGATGGAGATTTTTACAAGTTTAACAAAAACACACAGCAGCATGGCAAAGAGCATTATAACACACACACACACACACACACACACACACACACACACACACACACACACACACACACACACACACACACGCATGCATGCATTTAGATCTGATATGAAGCATTCCCAGAGGTGGGTAGTAACTAGTAGTAACATTTACTCAGTTACATTTACCTGAGTAACTTTTTGAAAAAAATGTACTTTTATGAGTAGTTTTATTCGACTGTAATTTTTACTCTTACTTGAGTAATATTTTTGTTAAGTATTGCTACTCCTTGAGTAAAATCTCTGAATCCTCTACTTCCTACTGCGAGTAACTTTACAGAAAAACAAACATGTTTTAACAAAAATACACCAGACACACCTACACTTTATTAAAATAGAACATCTGTTTCTGCACCAGCTTTGTTTTATACTCTTGTTTTCTAGCTAGCCATCTTTATCTAGCTAGCTAGCTTGCGCAAAAGTTAGACATAGCTAGTTAGCTACATAGATGCTACATAGCTACATAAATTTTTAGCCACTTAGCTAGCTCTACTGTAAATTTTGATATAATATTTTAAAAAATACTTTGAAAAGTGTTTCTTCTGCTTAAAATTTGCTGTTTTGACATCATGTTATGGATGTCAGTGTTTTTCATTTTAGCTTTTAAGATACAAGAATTTCCATAAAACTTTATATTTGTCTGTCTGATGACATCATTAAAAAAAATCAGATGGATGTTACTCAGTACTCAAGTAGACTTTTTACCAAATACTTTTTACTCATACTCAAGTATTTTTTGGGACAGCAACTTTTTACTTTTACTTGAGTAAAAATATGTTGAAGTAGTGTTACTCTTACTTAAGTACATTTTTTGGGTACTCTACCCACCTCTGAGCATTCCTGATTCCTTTTTACATCTTAAACTAACAAAACAAATCCCTTGTATTTTCATCCTATTTCATCTAAAACTGATTTATTTTGCTTTAAAAGTCTCTCAGATTTATATCCAGTGATGTTTTTCTCCTGTCATTTAGCAAAGTTGCAAAAAACGTTGTCCAACATAAATGGTCAAGTTGAGAATTTTAACTTAATGGTTGCATTTAAAGCAAATCATGCACATAATGTTACGTCTGGCAAAAAGAAGGTGCTGATTTCTGCTTTAAGAAACAAATTTGGTAGTAAAACTGAGTTTAAATGCATCCAACTTTTTTTTAGGCGCTGAGATCTAAAAAGCTTCTACTGCTGACAAGAAGGACGTGTTTGGAGAAGTTGCTCATTAGGCCCAATCAATCTCAAACGTGTAGTCTCACCTCCTGCATGCAAACAGGTTTAAAGTTAGCAGCAGATTCTTTTTGATGGAGAAAAATATTTGATTTTTTTCCTCTTCTCAGCCTTGGATCTCAGGTTTTGACAATCAATCTGATCTACTGATGAGCCGTTATTAACACGCTGATTTCATGTTATTCTGAGCATATAGAGCCATATGTGTAGATGCAGGGGGTGCTTCGGTACACTATTCCATATTTGTGTGTGTGAGATTGCCAGTGAGTGCGTGCAGGAGACGCGTCTGAATGCATATGAATGGAGGGGTGGAGGGTGGGGGTGTGAATGCAGAGTGCATCCAGAATATCTCATTGCTATTCATGTGAATGAGCCTCCTGGAATCAAACAGCAGCCAAAAGCATATTTGCACAGAGTTAAGATGCACGCTGCGCTGCAGGAGAAATCTACTGGAGTTTCCTCTCAAATGAAATCTGCTGCACTTCATCATGTCGCCTAATGTTTACAATGCATCTGCTGAAACATGGAGAGAGCTTCTTGACATCTTTGCATATAATTTCAGCAAGAAATACTTGATTTATCGTTCCACAAACTTTGCTTTTCTTCTTTAAAGTTGAGCTTTAGAAGAACTTCCCCACTGATAACCTCCACCATGTTTGTGTTCCTGCAAGTTTCTATGTTTGACTTTTTAATATTTGTGCATTTATGAGTTTAGTGATAATTCTACAACAGTGTGGTTGGGGTTGTGAATATGAAGCTTCCTCCTCACAAATGTGCCTCTTAAAAAGGGATATTTTGGAACTTTATAAAGTGGCGTTCCTATACATCTACAGTAAGGACCACACCCACTGGTGACATCACTCAAAACATGCAGAGTCTCTAGAAACGAGAAGTAGACCGACTGATGTCATACTCAGCCAGTCTGATCCGGACAAACGCTGCTGCAGGTCGGCGACAAATAGAACAGCGAACTTTCTGTATTTAAAACAAACTCTTGCTCAGAAAAGTCAGACTGATGCATCAGGACGCTTTATTACCACCAAAGCATTTGGTCAGTGTTTGTTTTGACCTTATAATATGGAGGTATTTGACACCGGTATCAACATCTGTGCATCCCTATCGATACATCTATACTTTTTTAAATAGAAAAAACGAGTTGAAGATGTTCATCCAATGATGAGTTTCATTCAAATCCATCCAGTGCTCCGTTAGACTGCCTCACAAGAACATTAAGTCTAACATAAAACAAAGGATTTCTGAAACATCTAAAGACAAAACAAGAGAAAAGGTCTTCAAATTAACACAAAACCTGAAGAAGATGTTCACTCAGAAACTGAAACACTGATTTTTCATGGATAAAACGTCCAACAGATTAGATATTCTGCTCTATTGAAGCCAGTGAGCAGGGCATGTTGCCCTTTCAAAATAAAAGCACCCATGTGCTGGCTGCATGCTGGAGATGCTTCACCTCCTCCTCTGTGCTTTCCTTCCTTTTGTCCTCTCCACACAATGATTTGAGTTATTAAAAGGAGCAACCCTCAACTAGAGACATTCTGTAGCATAACTTCTATGGAGGACGGACCCTGCCAAAACTGACAACAAATAAATGAATAAATATATAAGGAAATAAATAAATTAATGTGGAAATATATTTGGAAAAAAATAAATAAATGTGAAAAATAATTAGGAAATACATAATAAATCTATTGTGCAATAAATGTATTCATTTATTCTTTAATTCATTTATTCTTTTATTTAGTTATTCTTTTATTTTTTATTCATTTATTCTTTTATTTATTAATTAATTAATTTATTATTTTATTAATTTATTTATTCTTTTATTTATTTATTTAGTCTTTTATTCATTTATTCTTTTTTATTTCCTTATATATTAATTAATTTATTTATTTATTATTTTAATAATTTATTATTTTATTAATTCATTCTTTTATTAATTCATTCTTTTATTAATTTATTTATTCTTTTATTTAATTATTTAGTCTTTTATTCATTTATTCTTTTTTATTTCCTTATATATTAATTAATTTATTTATTTATTCTTTTAATAAATTATTTTATTAATTCATTCTTTTATTAATTCATTCTTTTATTAATTTATTTATTCTTTTATTTATTTATTTATTTACTCTTTTATTTATTTATTCTTTTTTTATTCATTTATTATTTTATTCATTTATTCTTTTATTTATTTCCTTATATATTTATTTATTTATTGTCAGTTTTGGCAGGGTCCGTCCTCCATAAACTTCTACTTTAGATGCTTGTTAAATTATTAGTCAAAGCTCTAAATGCTTGTGAAACAGATGTTTTATACACAATTTCCCCCTTTGCTCTACAAAACCTGTAAAATTGTCTGAATCAGTGAAGACTGAGTCCATCGCCTCCTCTGTCTCTGACCCACATTCTGACACCTGTGAATTGCACTAATGTTGCACACCGCCCCCTTGTGGACACACCTTTAGATAATAAACACATTGATGAGAAGTAAAGCTGAAACGACCTGCAGGTTTAATGCGATTCCTGCTCCAGCGCATTTGATGATTTAACCACCTCCTCACCACGCCCTCCACCTCCTCCAGACCGGATTACTGCAGTGCGCGCCTCATCAAGGTCACGAGCAAAAGTGCATCCAGAAATCTGATTTTCTTACTTACAGATGAGCTAAAACATTCATCTTCACAGAGATGCTGCAGTGACTTGAGAGAAAAATGTAACAAAAAAACATGATTTGGTTCACATAAATTCCCTTTTGTGCAACAAAGACTTCCACATGGATATTTTCAGACACAAGCTGGACAGAATTTCTGCTCCTTCGTCAAAACTTATTTACAGTTTCAGCTCCACGGTTGATGTTTTCCACATAGGAGCTTTTAAAAAACAGAGCCTGCAGACAGGAAGAAGGGGCGAGATAAAGGCTTTATGCTGCAGATTATCCCTTTGACCGACATCTGTTGACTAAACGGATAAAGCTACAGAGTCCGTTTAAGACGCACTACCTTTCCCACAATCCTTTTACTTTTCTCCTTCACTTCAGCTTCAACAGTTACAGTTAGACGGCAACAACTTTTTATTTATGTGGAATAAATTTCACGTCCTCTACAATGTAAGACGTTTTGGACAAAATGTTCTATTCAGTCGTTTTCTTTTGACACTTCCCTCCTTCAAAGATTTGAAATTCATAAATCATGTTTTAAAATGTGTTTTATTCATTGCAGTAGCAGAAATTGCTCTTAAACAGCGTGAATGTCTGTCTGAAACTGATGTGGAAGATTGTAACACAGAGGGGGAGAGAGAGAGAGAGAGAGAGAGCGCGGTAAATGGAGACGGGCTCTAAAAAAATAAAGCTCTATTCTCCTCCTAATGGAGCAATAATTTTCTAAATTGCCTGCTAAGATCAGTCAAATACATTAAATTAGGCCTTGAAAGCGTCGCTCCAAAAGAACACTCACTAGTACTTTCCTAAAAAGGTCCCAGTGACTTGTTCTCCGAGCGGTTCACTAGCAGCTATTACCAGAACTGTATATTCAGAGGCTTCCAGATGGGCTTCAGCAGGATGGCTGCAAATAGCTGGGAATAATGGGAATAATGGTCACTCTTGTGTTTGGCTCATTTAGAGGGGGCACAGCTGCAGATCATAAAAGGATATGAAGCTCTCATAACAGCCTCCATTAAATCCAACCATCGCTCTGCCAGGAGGAGAAATCCTCCTTGATTTGCAGTTTGGTTTGATTGACAGGTTGTAGCATGGATCATGTTTGTAGAGTACTTATGATCCGTCAGTATCTGATCTGCAGTAGAATGATCTCAGCTTGGAGAATCAGGGAGTCGATAGAACAGGATCCATGCATTTACTGTCGCAAGTTGCAGTCATCCATCATCTTAGCAGCACATTCCAGCTCTTCCTGAAGGATCTCCAGGTGTTCCTGAGATCAGGGTCTGCCCTGTTGTCTCCTCCCAGGACCTCAGGAGCAGCTCCACTCCGAGCTCCTCATCTCATCTCCAAGGCTGAGTCGAAGGAAGCTCATTTCAGCATCTTGCATCAGGAATATAAAGACCTGGTGTCCACCTGGACAGCAGACTGGACAGGAGACACAGTGAAGCTGGTAACAAGGAGGGACAGAGCAGACTGGACTTCTGGAGGAAGCCGAGATCCTTCAGTGTTTGCAGCATGTTCTAGAAGTCTGTTGTGGAGAGTGTGATCATCTGCAGCATCAGAACCAGAGATCCTCAAAAGTTGAACACGCTGATAAAGAAGGTGGAGGCTCTAGAGCTGATTGGACAAAGAAGGACACTTCATAAAATGAAGAACATGATGGACAACCAGCCAGCTGAGGTGGTTCGGGCATCTTGTTAGGATGCCCCCTGGACGCCTCCCCAGGGAGGTGTTTCAGGCATGTCCTGCCGGCAGGAGGCCCCCGGGTCGACCCAGGACACGCTGGAGAAAATATATCTCTGGTTTGGCCCTGGAGCGCCTTGGGATCCTGCCGGAGGAGCTGATAGAAGTGGCTGGGGAGAAGACCGTCTGGAGCTCCCTAATTGGGATGCTGCCCCCGCGACCCGGACCCGGATAAGCGGAAGAAGACGAGACGAGACGAGATGATGGACAACCTTGAGCATCCTCTACACAAGACAGTGATTCTTCAGTCAGAGGTTTCTTCAGATCTGCTGCAACTGAAGATCCTTATCCACAGCTAGAACCTGATAGAACGACTAAAGAAACTTAAACGAGTCACTAAAATATTTAGTATTTTTTATGTCTTTTACTTTGTGCCATCCTAGATCCAAATCTTAAACACCAAAATGAATGTTGATACACATTTTGTTTTATTCTTATAAGTTCATGTCAGTGAATGTGTATAGAATTTGGCTAATTGATTGGTTGTGTTTATGATGTGTATATTAATGAATCCATGAATTGTAACATGTAAATGACATGTTGGATCAGGGTAGTTCTGTAGACTCACACAGTGTTTATTTTCTGTATCATACGAGTCAGATAATAGAGGAATGAGTGATCACACGATGAGGACCATGAGGGTTTTTACGAGGTCTCTGCCGGATCTTCAGGTGCTTGTTAAGAACGTGTGATTGAAGCCGTTTTAAGACGGCAGCAATCCTGTTTAAATGTGGGTCCATGTGGACGATAAAGGACTTGTCCTAATGGACACAATGGACATGATCCCAAAGCGTGAAGCTGCCATCTCGAAACAACTCCAGCCTCCTACATTTTACAGCCGTTCACAAAAACCTAACCATCGATTAATATTTGTTTATTTTCTTTGCACTATGTTGACAGAATTGACCTCTGGATGCACTGAAAGTGGTCGGAGTGTGAAGGTTTATGAAGTGAAGTTGCACAAACCACTGTGACGTAGGAGTTTGGAGCTCTTTTAAGATGACAGCAATCCAGTTAGGTCCTGTTTAGGATGCCAAGCACAACAGAGATCAGTTTATTATAACGGACTGAAAAACCCTTCAGCTCTTCTGCACTGACAGCATAAACTCTCACAGCAATAATCACTGAAAAAGAAGCATCAACTTGAACAAATCCTCCATCGTCTGATGCTCTCATGGATGTGTGGCTGTGATGGAACGATCTGCTGCTCAGTAACGCAGAACGACAATCAAACACGGAGTGTTCTCCTCTCGTCGTGCCGAGTGTCTGCCTGCACTCCTGATTTATAACTAACGCATTCAGCTCTTTGGCTCCGTCTGTGGAGCCTGACAGGAAAACAAACAGCTTCTTTATCAGTGGATTTTTACGAGATTCTCTGGGAATAAAACAAAGCTTTAATAGACAAAACTCAAGTGGTGAAAATATTTTTTTTTACAAGGCCAGATACAACCTGAGAAGAGCTGAGGCTGTAGCAGAGAAACGATGATGAGGACGCTACATCCTCCTGCCGTCTGCTGTGACAGATTCAAAGCTCGCTGGAAGCGACGCAGCATCCTTGCGTTTTACTTCACTAATTTCAATGGTTGTCATAGCAACAGGGGCTTTTTAAAATATTATATTTGAGATTACCTTGACTCTCTTCATTATGACACTTTATTTTCAATCCTCCCACTCAGACACAAAAATATCACAGAAGATAAAGAAGTGCTGACAGAAACCAGGAGAACATCTGAGATGAGCGACCAGAACGCCACGCTTCAACTGTCTCTGCTGCGTCTACTGGACTTTATACTGACTTTTGTTAGAATTAGAAATGCACCAAAGGGAAATAAAGCATACATCCTCCAGTCCCTACATCCACAGAGCAGGGGTAGACTCTGGTGCTTGAGGGCTGCTGTCCGACAGGTTTTAGTATTTATTCTGATACAACTCGCCTGGACCTTTTGTTAAATTACATACCGAGTGTTTCCTCAAGTTCAAGAGAAGCCTGTTAATCAGCCACTGACTCAAATGAGGTGTGATGGAGCTGAGAAACATCTAAAACATGCTGGGAAGCTGCTACACAAGGTCACAAGGAGCTGGTGCTTATCTCAGGAAGGGCTGCAGGGCACCACACTGCATGGCTTTGGACTGCAACACTAAACTGGAGAAAAGCCACCTGTCTGTGGAGAGCATTCAGAAGACTGAACAGCTGTGCAACACACGATTAAAGCTAATTTAGCTAAATGGATGCAGAGAAATAACATTTAAAACCGATGGAACAAAAGTAGCTGTTTTAGGTTTTGAGAAACATTTCCTGGCAGACTGTTTTGGTTTACGTTGTTATGGTTTCATAACCGTTCATAAAACAGCCTGAGACGCCTTCTGGCTGAGACTTCTGAAAGGACCAAGACAGCATGGAGGGCTGAAGCCGCCCCGCCCCGTAACGCCTCTGAGCCACGCTGTCCCAGCCGCCAAGACATTGGACCGTTTTGTGCAGCAGATCTGCATAATTTGCATGTAAAATTCACCTTTTGTAGATTTTTGTATATATTGTATTGCTTAGTTTTATAAAATTAAAGCAGTAAAGGTAAGCTGCCTGTTCTTGTGCAGGTTTTTGGTTTAAAGATGATTTTTTTATATATAACTGTTGTTGCATCTAATCTCTGTCCCTCTGAGCCATAAAGCCAACCGTTATTTTAATTTCCCCAGAAGTTTCTGTGATGCTCTTGAACACATCTCTGAGATGATTTTATTGTTTACAGAGCGACACTGGGCAGATTGAGATGAAGCTTGATGGATTTCACAATCCCATGCTGGCCTGTGGATTACGGCTGCTCTGTGTGTGTGTGTGTGTGTGTGTGTGTGTGTGTGTGTGTGTGTGTGTGTGTGTGTGTGTGTGTGTGTGTGTGTGTGTGTGTGTGTGTGTGTTTATCATCTGGTGTTATGCAACGACTGTCAGGCTCAGTTTTTTTTCATCCACTACAACTACATATGAACATTTTCATCATGGAGCCAGATATTAAAGTTACATTATTATATGCAAGGGGGATTTTTATTTTTAATGTGAACTGATCCCAAGTTATTCAGAAAGTGAAATGATAAATGCACGCATGACGTGTGGAAAACTGCAGAAATTCTGTGAATATTTTGTGTTTTTATGAATGTTTAGGTTATGGATGCTTTCTGATCCTTTTTAAAATTCACATCTTTTGCACTTTGACACATTAAATGTTCATTTTTAAAGTCTGGGTTTTGTGCAGATCCAGATGATGTTTTTACTGCAGCTGGTGGCTTCACGTTGACCCGACTGCAGACTCAATTTGTTCCAACCAGTTCACTGTGGCTAGATTTTGTTCTCCCAGTTAAACTGCAGGAGTCCAGACACTTCCTGCTCATGCAGAACAAGTCCTAAACAACACGTCTGAGCAAAACCAACAAAAATACAAACAAAAGACTTCATCACCACGTCTCAGGACCAGGACAGGTGCAGCGTCTCTGCAGCGCTCGGTTTGTGGCTCACTGACCCAAATACCAGTTTTTGACTTTCAGCCATTTCTTTAAACCACTTTCTGGCAATGCATGAACCACTTGGGCCAACATGTCTGTTCAAAACCCCCAAAATACTGCTTTAGGAAAGAAGTCATCTAAAAATCACAGAGACCAACACTGAGAGGGAAACCTGCAGGAGTGCCTCAATAAACCTGCAGATAATTTAACTGCAAAAATGCTTGTTAGTCTTTCTGCCTGCAGGTTAAAATCCACAGAATGTTTCTTCTAATAAAGTTGTTTTCTGCAGCAGCAGCAATGAGACATAATGACATCTAATCTGTGCATCTTGTGCCCATGAGATCAATAAACCTATGACGTCATCTTTACCTCAAACAGAGGAGGAGTCCCCTTGTCTGGGAGCGTGCACCCCAACAACTCAGACAGGAACTTCGCCATGTGGACGTCAGAGTCTGGTGTCCCTCAAATGCAGCGTGTGAACTCCTCTGTTGCGTTCAAGGACCCTCCGCGCATTCCGGCGATTTTCTCCTCCAGCAGCCGGAACGAGCCTCCTGATGAGAGGAGAGGAAATCCGCCTTTAAGTCCAGAGCTGCCGGCGGAGCCTCCCGCTGTCCGACCGCCTTCTGCCGGGCTGAGGACGCGTCTGACGCCGTGGGGAGGGTGGAGCTGACAGGGGGCGGGGCTAACGGGCTGGCACCGGCAGGTATTCCGGTTTGGTTTGGGATTTATTGCCTGGTGTTCATAAATATTTACCATCACTGGGGTTTAGTTTCCTAAGAGTTGATGATTATAAATGTTAATTCATACAAAAAGAGACATAAAGACCACCTGTCTCCAGCTGGGAATCAGTAAAAACATATAAACACAGAAACATCTGAACTTTTTTAGTTGGGTGAAAAAATTTTTAGACTTTTCAATTAATTTTTCTTCATTTAATTAACTTTTCCTTAAGTTCCTAAAACCAAATACGCTCGTTTTATGTAAAAATATTTTAAATATTCCAAACAAAATGATTCTTTATAGAGTGATTCAGATAGACAACAGGTCTGCTTAACTTTAAAATGAAGATTATGAAAGTAAAATCTGTTTAGTGTTTAGTGATGGTGAGTTCATGGACCATAAAAAACGTCAGACTTCCTTAAATGCTGCGTGGTGTGGGATTTTACAATAACTGATGAATATTTTATAGACATAGTTTTAAATTATTAGCAGCAAAGGATACAATTATAGCCCTTATGTTTTTAAAACACGGTGTTAGCGTGTGGGTCAGAAACAGAACTGATGAGGAAATGTGCTGACATGGCAGAAAGAGGAGAAGACATGAAGGGATTGGTCCATGGAAACCATGGCAACCAGACTTATGATGCAGGAGATCTAGAGCTGTGAGCCTGCCTCCCGAACAAGGTGAGACTTTTCCAATAGACCGAGGATTTTTCTGAATTCACTTCAGGAGAGTTGATTAGATTTCCTTGTTTTGTACCATTTTCAGTGCATTCATGAAAGAAATGATCTAACTAATTAGATCAACGACAAATCCAAAACAACCCAGTTATTGGGTTTTGGCTTGTTAAATATTTTGTGTTTAGAAACTTATAATAAAAACGCCTCTGTAGAGAAAAGCCTTGATTCAATATGTAATAAATCACAGCGTCATATCTCAGAGTTTTGATGTTTAGCTAACAGAGTTCCTGCTGCAGGACATATATATTTTAATTTAACCCACAATGACATCCCCTCATATTTCTGTGAATACATCTTGAGTGAGTCTGTTCTCACCAATGTGACCTTATCCTGTCAAAGGAAGAGAAGTCAAAGGTCATGCTGCAAATAAAAAACGAGCAAACAGTCACGTTAAGATTGTATTATCAGTGTTTTTATTCCAAAGTTAGCAGATTTACAGTTTTTCTGCATCGAATGAAAGTAAAACATCCAACAGCTCCACAAACTTAAACAGTAGGAAACTAAAAGTGTGTGGAAAAGTTTTGGGATCCTTTGAATCGCGTCTTTCTGGATTTTCTAAATAGTGAGATTTCAGTCACATGATGCTGCTCTTAATGTCACCATGGCAACCCGAGCTCCTAGCTGATGGACGTTTAATAATCAGCAGCTTTTCTCTGTTCTGTTAACAGGTGGTTTCAGTGACTCCTCCCAGAATCAGCTGCTCGTCAGGACGAAAAACAGAATGCATGGCTGCAGAAAGGAAAATAATCTTAAACAAAAACAGTGGATCACTCATCCTCACACACACCGACGCTGCCTGTGCTGTAACACACACCTCCCTCTGTTCACTGCAGCAGCTGCCTAATGTTGCATCAAAGACGCTGCCGTTCACAGCGACGCCTCTGAGGGAGCGTTTTCCCTTTATTACCCTCTGAAGGAACTCCACAACGTTCTGAGCTGCTGCTCCATCATCCATCCTATAAACGATTTCACAGCACCAGAGAGACAGAGAGCAGAAAATAAAAGAGATTAAAGAAGGAGGGAGATAGAAGAGCAGCCGCTGCGACCAGCTGCAGTGTCTCTGCACTGCAGCACAGCAGAGGAGGTGATTTATCCATCAGCTGGCTGCAGGAAGCTGAGTCCCACCATTAGCAAATGAGCCCTAACTCACCCAGACAGCAGAAAACATATTTCCTCCAGCCCTGTCAACCTCAAGCCAAGTGTGAGCGCTGCTGCTTTCACACATGCAGCTCACTTTCCTCCTGATGAGACTCCTTTCTGCATCAGGACAAGATCCACAGCCCCCTGCTGTGGCCTCTCCTGACCGTCGCAGGCAATGAAAGGAAAGTTTGTGGCAAAAAAAAATTGAAATCAATACGAGTTGTGCTTTTATCTTGAAAACACTGGTTGATTATTTCGTTATCAGACAAGGCCGGTTTTATCTGTTGCAATAAAATAAACTCATTCATCAAAAAGAATTAGAAAATGTGTTTTCAGCTCTCAGAATGTCCATTTCATTTATATAGTACTTTATACAAAGCTAGAGCTGCACCAAAGTGCTTTACAGCACCAATACTATAATACAGAGAATACATGAGACATGAATCAGGGCTTCACTTTAAGCCTGATGGGTCTTTAGGAGGTTTTTTTAAAGGACCAAGACTCTGAGCTGATCGGATGTGGAGAGGTAGGTTGTTCCAGAGGTTAGAGCTCTGATCTTTAATCTGATCTGGGAACAGCGTGGATCAATAAAAGGTCCTGGACAGACCGTGAAGAGCCTTGAACCATAGCAACCAGAGCTGAAGTGGATCCTGTGTTGGACGGGGAGCCAGAATGTCAAATGTAATCGTTTAGGAGAATCCATGAACTTACTGGTGTGGTTTGATTCAGTGGAAGTTTGGCTCAGAATAAGAATTTAATAATGACATTGTTCCTCAGTAACATTTAGAATAAAAGTTTGATATTTTTGCAAATCAATATTGATGCTTTCCTGTTGAGTCAAGTGAGGAAATTCTTCGCCGCCACCTCTCAGATTCACTCGTTTCAGTGTGCTGCTGATCGCTCTGTCTCCAGTGAAAACCCAGTTCACTCTTTCATCACTTTTATCACTTCCACTTTGAACACAGCCAGTCGATTAACACAGAATTAAAACACTTACTGTTATCAGGATATTCCTCCAGATCATAAATCAGCTTCGCTCATATAAACTCTGTTCAAACTGAGTGAAAACCAAATTAGAGCATGGTGTCAGACTCTAGTCTAGTAGTGGTTGAACTAATCTGTCATTGAGTTCTACAAAAGCTTGTTAATCACCCACTGATTCAATCAGGTGTGTTATCAGAAGCAGAGAAACATCCAAAATGTGCAGGATAATCCGCCCTAAAGGACTGGAGTTTCAGTAAATGTTTGCATGTAGAGAACGTTCTGCAGATTTAACTTGTAGAATTTTATCCTTCCAACATGGACTGTTGGTGCAGATAAACAAAATCTTTATGTTCAGACTTTTCTAACGTGAGCCCTAAAAATGCAGATGAATTCAAATCTCTTCAAAATGGAAAAGGTTAAGTATATTTGTCTTTTATTAACCAGGTTTTTGCTGGAATTTTCATTTCATGTTAGGAACACAAACCCTCGCTGAATTAAGATTTTTAGCCAGCGAGGATTTACAGTTAGTCGAGTTTGACTTGTGCCTTGAAGGGTTTGGATGCCACTGCTTTGTAGGGTAGAGCTGGAGCTAAGAATACGTGCATTAATGCATTCACTGTCACCATATACATAAACATATATATCATCATTCATTTGATCATTTAAAAAATGTTCAAGGTATTTCACATTAAGGACAATGTTTGCAGCAGGCTCTAAGCTGCATCCACAGATCAAAGTCAGTCATTGTGAATTTCCCCTCTCGGGATGAATAAAGTATATCTCTATATATCAAACACGAAACGTGAAAAAAAGTTTAAATAAAGCACAAAGCTGGGCAAAAACAGGGTAAAAATGTGTCAAGTGGACCCAATTCTTAGTGAAATGTCTCCACAGCAAACAGCTAAAGCCACCAGCTCCACTTCCGCCGTGCTGATCCTGTCTTACCCTACTGCCGATGCCCTTTCTGCAGCCTCTTCACTGACCGGCCTTCACCACCCAGCCGATCACATCTTATCCATCAGAGGAGAGCGTAAAGCTGGGATATCAGGAGGATTTACCTCCCATTAATGAAGCCCGCCTCAAATGACTCACAGTAGAGCTACAACCAACTAGCCACTCAAACAGAGTTAAGATTAAAAGCAATTACACGCTACTCTACTAACGATAGATAGGACGGGGATCAATGTGAAGCTGACCTACTTCAGTCGGAGGGAGGGAAAACGAGGGTTAGACAAAGAGGAGACGAAAGGAAGAGACTACAATTTATTTTAAAGACCAGTACGCAACAAAGATCTGTAGTCAAATTTAATAGGACGAGTAACTCTGGTTTAATTATTATTTACTCAGTTTGCTTTTTATGTTTTTATAAGAATAAAAGGGGATGTTTCGGGAAAAAAGGCCTAAAATATTATAGCAAAGTATGTCTCCGTTTGGAAAGTCCACTCCTTCACTAGTCACTATCTAGGGCCCTAGAAACTCCTCACATAAACGTAGTGAGTACTTGTTGTACAAAATAGACCATAATGCATTGCAACTTGAGCCAATAGCACATGCTAATGCTAACAGCTAATAATAGTGATTTTCTGACTGCTGGTTGTAGCTCCGCATGGCTCGATTTTAGTGACTTACACACATTTACAGCTGTAAAAACATCTTAGTCACAAATATTTAGTAACCTGCTTTGAATTATATTGATTGATTATTTTTGATTGTGGAAGGTCGTGCTGCAGCTGCAGGTTTATGCTCTTCTATGAATATGTTAGAACAAGTAAGTAAAACTAGTAATATGATTAATCAAATATGTCATCAATAATGTGATGTCACCCATCGGCTCAGATTCAGGTGCCCAAATCCACGAGGCGTGCTGCGTTCAGGCGGTGACTGTATTTTTTTGGTTGATTCTTTTGGTATAAATCTCCTCCCACAGCACGGCTTCATTTGAATGGATGAATGTAAACTAAGACGAGCTCATAGTGTTTGAGTTGGGCCTGGACGGAGGTCAAAGAGATGAGCTTCGTCTCCCAGCGAGCTTTGATCAAAAGTCTTTTTCATCTCAACTCCAAGCGATCCCTCATTGCGTCCCCCGCTATCTCCCCCTCTTCAGGCTGAGGCATGTTGACACCACACATGCAGGTGTAATGGGATTGACCTCCATCGCCAACGCTGCCGCTTTGCAGAGAGACACATTAATAACACCTGCCTGCCTGAACTGTAAACTCAGCAGGCGGTAAATAAAGGCTCTGTTCTCTAATGTTTCATAGGCGAGCAGAAACACTGAGCTGGCACCAGGTGTCTGATTTTTAAGGCTGTAGTTGTATTAGTTTTAGTGATATACGTCTGTTATTTCAGTTGTTTAATTTAATATAAAGTTAATTTCATTTTAAGGCAGTATTAAATCCCCAAATGACAGTTTCTGGACTCCTAATATTCAAACAGGGAGATTAATGGGAGAATTCACACCGCTTGTCCTTCGTTTGCCTTTAGGAGAAAAAACACATTATTCCTCCATTTTCTACTCGAATCATCACTCTCAGAGTTTATGATTAACAGTGGGGATTTGTAATCCCAACTCAACAGTTCTGACATTTTTATTAGAAAATGACGAGCTGACATGATGAGGAATAACACCTGAGACACCGACACACAGTCAGAACAGAAACGAGGAGATTAACGATGGAAAGAAGCACAGAGCAGCAAATGAGACCAGTGGGAGTCAGAGGTGTGATTAAGGAGAAAATACTAGATTAACAGGTCATTTTATACTCTTCTTTCTGCCAGACAGAGTTTAAAAGTCCCTTTTTGACATTGGTTTTTCCCCCTGTAGCTTCTGGAATATAAATGTGGTTTGGGGATGCTGGGGTCAAACACAGAGATGAGGTGAACTCTCATCCAGACTCCAGAGGGAGCTCTCTGTATGGAAGAAATATAGTATCATCAGAATTTAACCATTTTTAGACATTGAATTTTTAACACTGAATTTTTATCATGTTCAATTATATGTCTGAATTTTTTCTTACTCCAAATTTCCCTGCAAAAATATTCACCTGCAAAAATTCACCTGCAAAAAATTCAACATCAAATATTCAACTGCAAAAATTCACCTGCCAAAAATTCACCATCAAATATTCAACTGCAAAAAATTCACCTGCAAAAATTCACCTTCAAAAATTCACCATCAAAAATTCACCTTAAAAAATTCACCATAAAAAATTTGCCATCATAAATTCACCTGCAAAAATTCACCTGCAAGAATTCGCCTGCAAAAATTCACCTGCAAGAATTCGCCTGCAAAAATTCACCTGCAAGAATTCGCCTGCAAAAGTGATGAACTTAAATGACCCAAGCCAGAGCAATCAGCACTAGATCGAATCGAGCGGCTCTCAGCCAATCACATTACGCTCGTTTGATCACATGACACTGTTAGCCAGTGGCATGTCTCCTAAACAGAGATGTTTAAATGTGATTGTTTTTCTCCTAAATACAGATAATTACAGAACGCCTAGTCCTACTTAAAATCCCATTCATTTTCCTTTTATTTTATCATGTACTCAAACTGAGGAAAACGTTTGACCCAAAGACAATTTCCGCGCCTCCCCTGCCCTACCTGTCTCCAGAGGCAGTTGTTTTGAATCTCGGAGCGCCTAAATGACTACCGATGAAGAGTTTACAAAGTTTCTTTTGGACAGGTAAATACTAGTTAATAGATTTTATTTTAGAGAATTTTACTGGAGAATTGTATTTAAATCAAGGATATAATAGAGCAGATATGGTCATTATGTTTATTTTACTATTAGCTCATTTAGCTGTGGCTTGAATGCCCACTCGACGTAGCTAATGTCAATAAACAAAACATATTGGCTGAAGGAAGGGGACATTAGCTTTTGTGTGTTTGGGGCTAATAATTAGTGTGGCGTTTTACTGTATCATTTAGTGTTTTAACCATAACAGCCTATTGTTTTGAGCTGTTAGCCTACAGCTAAATTGTTAGCGATTTTTTAGCACTTCCGTTTTTCTGTGTTTACACGTTTGAGAGCTGCATATTAGATTAAAGTAAATGATTAGCAGCTCTTGTATAACCCTATCAAGGTTGTGGAGATGATTTAGCAGTTACAAATAGTTGGATCTGAGCAGGAATATCGAGGAAAAAAAGGCCAAATCATCTCTAAGTTAGCTCTCTCAGACACAGCATGTAGCTGTATTTAGCTAGTGCCAAAATAAGGTCGTTTTTTGAAGTTTCCCTGCTTGTAAACTGTTGAATTGTTAAAGTGGTTGATTAGTAGCTTGTGTTGAACTCAATGATGGCTGAAGAGTTCATTCATCAGTTAGAAAAACGTGTGTCTGAGCAGAAAAATATAACAATATGTGATAAGTATGATCTTCATGTTACAGTGAATTGTTTTTATTGTTATTAGTTTTTCAGACCTTGATTTCAACATATTACAATTACATAGTTGTGTAAAATAAGAGATGGCTGTTGTAGTGTCTCTGTTTTATTTATTTGTTTAGCCTGTGATGAATGCTACTTTTTATTTTAATTTTGACTTTGTTTTTAACAGTAATCAGTCCATATTTGGAGCATCAACACCATTGAAACACCACTTGTTTACAGCTCCAACACCAGCACCAGCTGTTTAGCATTCACGAGAATCGTCTGAAAGGTAGGAAGCTGCCTGAAAACCTCCACCAAGGAGAAAATAGTTTTGCCTGTTTGTTAAAAGTTAGTGGTGGATTGGGTGAAAGTTTTATGAAAATTGGAAAATGTAGATCAATTAAAAAAATGTCTAATATCGTGAATTCATATGAAAAAAGATCTATTGAACTTAATCATATTTGTTTTTTATTTTCAATAGGGATGATGATTTGGAGGTGATGATGGAGAAAGGTCAAGCTCCAACTGAGGGATTTTCACATTTGTAACTAGAAAGTAGTATTTATATGCGAGTGTCACATTGATCAGAGAAAATAAAAAAAAGGATTTAGTATTTTATTAGGTTTTTTGTGTGTAATTTCAAATTAACATTTATAAGGAGTATAACATTATTCTAAACTGTGTAAATATTCAGATTGTTATAAAATGTGTCTAGTGTCACAGACTAAATTCTTTTTGCCTTTTTTCAGCTGGCACAAGACGACTCATCCATCACAGATCTTCAAACCATGAGTCAGCCAACGCTTGACAAGCAACAGGGCTTCATCGACGGTATGAGCCGAGGCCTGAGGATCTACATTATTATGGTTTACTGTCTGGAGTCTGGAATCTATGCTGCAACTGCTACAACATCAACAGGCTCGTAGTGATGGTAAACAAAAAAATCTGTATTTTTTTCTTCCACATATCAATACACTTCTAAATTAGCAGGTCAAACTTTGCAGCAGAAGTAGGTTTTGGGTGCAGCTAAACAAAAAAAATAAACATTCTGTTTTGTCGTGTCCACTTCTGCTCCTGACAGCTCATGGAGACAGGGTGCTGCATTCAGAACCCACCTGCTGTACTTTATCAACGGAGGAGCCTAAGAGGGGCGGGTCTGCTACTGGACGGCCAGACAGTTCCACTATTTCTGTGGTAAATCAGGCTTGCTACTAACCCATACTTCTCTCTACATGTTCTCTGTACATGTTCTCATCTCTTGTGCCGTCCTTCCTCTAGAAAACTCTGCATGGCTGCCGTTCACCCTCCTCGCTAACTCCTGGACTCTGGTCACCACCACTTCGGTCCTGCCCATTTCCTGCCTGCCTCTACTCCTGGACATCTTCTGATCCTCCCTCCAGTCTGACCACCTCGACTGACCAGTACTCTCCCCTGCTCCATTTCTCCTGAGGACCCAGTAAGCCTCCCTCCTTCCTCTGAACATTTTAAATTCTCATTCACCACTAACCCTCTGATTCTCTCTCCCTAGAAACCTGCTGGTCCCGTCTCCTGTTCCTCCTGGGTTCCAGTACCACCTACTTATTTTAATAAACATTCTTTGACTTATCTCTGCTTGTGTTCGCTCCAGGGTCCAGTAAAACCACTCATTATGACAACTTTATAATTCTTTTCTAACTAGATTTTTAAAAATACAAACTTTGTAAAAATCTATGCTAATTATTTATAGATGTATAGAAAATGCTTGAGGTAGAAGTTGAAGATTCTGTTGTCCTGCAGGAGGAGTTTCACATTTATCCAGTTTACAGAGGAGTTTAGAGGAGTTAGGCTTTATGATAATTTATTATAAAACATTGAACATATCAAACTAAAATGTTATATTCCTTGCATCAAAAACACTAACACACAATCAAGTAAAATATTTGTTATATACAGATATTAATTACAATCATCTGGGAATAAATCCTGTGTAATTCCCATTGGGGTCGAGGGATTTGTCTCTTTCTCCAGACAAATTAGGATTACAACCCTGTGGCCTGCTTGCCGTGCTACAGATTGTAAGAAGCATGGTGAACCAGTGTCCTGGTCAGGTGATGAACCCTGTTCTGTAAGAAACTCCTCCAGGTGTATGACAGTAGAAAGGTTTGTCTGGGGAGACTGTTGGCACATCTCTACAGCGGGAACTTGCACACCATGAAGGTTGATGGGATGTTGTAGCAGGAGGACCAGAGAGGACAGAACACCAGGGTCTGGGTCCAGCATCCTGGTTAGAACATCAGAGAACACCAGGGTCTGGGTCCAGCATCCTGGTTAGAACATCAGAGAACACCGGGGTCTGGGTCCAGCATCCTGGTTAGAACATCAGAGAACACCAGGGTCTGGGTCCAGCATCCTGGTTAGAACATCAGAGAACACCAGGGTCTGGGTCCAGCATCCTGGTCAGAACATCAGAGAACACCGGGGTCTGGGTCCAGCATCCTGGTTAGAACATCAGAGAACACCAGGGTCTGGGTCCAGCATCCTGGTCAGAACATCAGAGAACACCAGGGTCTGGGTCCAGCATCCTGGTTAGAACATCACAGAACACCAGGGTCTGGGTCCAGCATCCTGGTCAGAACATCAACAGCCTGCTGAGGGTGAATTTTTGAAGGTGAATTTTTGCAGTTGAATATTTGATGGTGAATTTTTGGCAGGTGAATTTTTGCAGTTGAATATTTGATGTTGAATTTTTTGCAGGTGAATATTTTTGCAGGGAAATTTGGAGTAAGAAAAAATTCAGACATATAATTGAACATGATAAAAATTCAGTGTTAAAAATTCAATGTCTAAAAATGGTTAAATTCTGATGATACTATATTTCTTCCATATCTCTGCTCAGTTAATGCCTCCTGGTTGCCTCATTCTGGGGTTTTTCCAGGCAAGTCCAACTGGGACGTCTGAGTTTTCCCTCCTGGACCGTTTACCTACAAGACCTAATCAAGACAGAGTATTCCTCCTCTGTAGCGCTGCACTTCCTGTCTGTCTCACTCTCAGCACACAGAGACACACAGAAGGGAGGAGCTGATGACGAGTTTGTTAAAATACTTGGATTTTTGGACCTGGTGCTGATTCAAAGTTTTAAATGAGCAGCAGACTACAGTTTAGTCAGAAATGTCAATAAAATGACTGAGATGGTCTCATAACTCACTAAACCACCTATTAAAATGGTCATAAATCATGACAGGCGGAGGTACTGAAGAGCCAAAAGCTCAGCCAGGAGTTTGAGACTTACTTGGGAGCTGATGCCACTGATTCTGTAGCTGACAAATCACAGTTTAGGCCAGTGGTAGAAACACCTACCTCATTACCAGACACAGGAGAAGGAAAATAAATTGTATTTTCTCTTTTTTTAATGTATTTCTTCTATTTATTCCAAATGTATTTCTTTTTTATTTATTTTGTTATGACAGGATCAGTCCGCCATACATCACTGCCGTTGCTCAACGTATGTGATTATAACTGAAAGTGTGTGTTGTGTGTTTCAGACGCCCTCACCCAGCAGCCTGGCATACTTTACCTTTGGTCAGGTGGTACAAAAGTGGCTTTGTTTTGCCGGACCAGGCAGGAGGAGTTGGGTGTGGTGAAAGAAATCAAATGACAATTGTATAAATCAGCAGTTCCCAAACTTTTTTTGCCGCGCACCCCCAATCCCCAGATGGAGACCTTTGACATTTGAACAAATTCCTGGTACCTACGAATCATTAATGTTACAAATGTTCCATACTTTTGAGTGTTTAATAATTAAATCATATGTAACTGAGGATCACTGTGAGAGCCGCGCATCCTACGGTCAGTAAATGCCCCTCGCATTTCCGTGTGATGCGCTTATCTTGTGAATGTGGCAGAAGAAGCATTCAATTGCACCTGTCTTAAGGGCCCACAGCTGAAGCTGTTTTGATTAATGACCAGCTGACCAATCATAGGCCAGCTGGGTGGGTTTAAAGCCCTAAGAGCAGGTGTTAGGGATGAGAACTCACCTCTGTGTGCCTGGGGTCAGGTGTCCAGTCGGCTGCTGGGGTAGCAGTGAGAGTGGCACTCCAGGCACTGGGTTGCCAGTTCCTCCAGTGGGGGGTAGGAATGGCGTGTATCGGTGAGTTTGTGTACTATTTTCATGTCTTTCATGTGACTCGCTCTAACAGTCAGTTATACTACAGGTGTATGTGCATGCCCCATGACGGCCCAAGTCACACCTGGAGACTGCCGCTTTGTTTACTGTAAATTTTTAACTTAAATTTAAACTTTAATTTAAACTATTTTAAGTCATTTTTTAAAGTTATTTTATTCTTTTTACAGATTTTAATTAATAAATTCATTCTATTTATTGGGAACCCAGCAGGGTCTGCCTCCTTGGGTAAAAATGTGCCTGTGTGCTCTTTATAAATCATCTGCTTTGTCACATGAAGATGGTGGGTGTGTATGGGGGAGTGCTGATCAAATGTTTGGAAGTAAGCAGGAGGTTACTACACTGGATTAAGCTGACGGTTCTCTTAACTAACTGCTTAGTTTTTTAAATTATGCAAAAATTAACACCGAGCTCCTGTTAGCCACTAGCTCATCGGCAGCAGAAAGTAGCGCTGCATCTTTAGTAAAAACAAAAGGACTCATCATGGAGTTGATTAAATAAAGACACATATAGAATCAATCGGCAGAGTTGTTACAAGTTGTCAAGAAGGATTCTTTGAATAAATAATATCCAGATGAGATAAACAGACCAGCAGCTCCTCGCAACTTTGCCCCGGAACTAATAGTAAAAGTTATCGTCGCCTTCAAAATAAAGGTCTGCTCGAAAGGGCATGATTGATAGAAAAAAGCAAGAGGATCTGGCTGCGGACTTCAAAGATGGCGTCTAGAATGGAGTCACAACCACAACAGGAAATGACGTCACAACCACGGCAGGAAATGACGTCACAACCATGACCGGAAATGCCTCCATCAAACGTTATTTTTAAATTGCAGACCTGGCGAACTTTTATTTCTTAATTTTGAGCAAACTGTGCATTTAACAAGTGGAACAAAGTTAATCTACATTTAAATCTTACACTATAACACAATAGTGAATTCTACTCTTTAAAGAACAAATAGAAAAACGTAGTTTCTTTTGAGTAGGATCTGGCTGCAGCCCTACTGGCAGAGAGTAGATCATCGTCATTTTTGATTGTGAAAGCTAGAATAAGTCTATGAATGTACAATAAGAAGCTCAAACTGTGTGATTATGTACAACAAGGAATTCATAATTGTATAATGGTATAACTGTGTACAAATAAAAACAATAGGTGCGTTCGAGATGAGCCAGTTCTGCGCAGATTCGATCACCGGTGATCGGCGCCCATTGCGTGCCGGTTAGATTTCTGTCCGACTTGACGCCGACTTGCTCTGATGTCATACCTACGTAGGCAACGATAACCTCGTGAGATCAAGGCGGCCGCAGATTTTGGAGCAAGGCGCTGCAGTTGCTCTCCACCGGCTGCAAAACCGAGAGCATGATGGGAAACGCCTGGCTCTCACCTGATCTCAGATCTGATTGGTTCACGTTTTGATCCAAACATCCTGTGGCAGAATGCAAAATGTTATTTTATATATATATATGTATATTGTAAAAACATGCCACATTGATGTCAACTATAAAGGCCACAGTGAGAAATGTGATTTGTTTCAAAGAGTGTTCAGTAGGAACTGGTTCCATTTTCTATAACATTCTAATAAAACTACTGTCTGATTTTTATAATCAGATCATTTAGTACAGAGCACCATCTTGTTTATTTTCTTTGATATGATCTATCTGGATATATGTCTATTATTTTGTTTACTTTAGTGTTGTTGATACTTGTTCACTCTTGAATTTGTTTTTGAAATACTTTGAACTTCAAATAAAGATTTTGGAAAAAAAGCAAAGTCATCTGCTATTACGGACATTAACGCGATATCTTCAGCCTTATCATCACCCACGAGCTACATTTAGGAAAATCTGTCCGACTTAAAATCAGACTTTTGGCCACGCCCCCTGCTGCGTCCGCCTGCTCTCGTCTGTTTTCCAGGCGAGGCGCAGTTCATCTCGAACAAGCCCATTAATTTATTCAAAGATGGTGCGCTTCCGACTTCGTTCTCAGTTCCCGCGAGATATCGTGACTATCGCGTGATTTGGAAGCTGTTGTTACAGAAACAAACGGATTTGTTTTTTTTGTTTGTTTTTTTTTTGCTTTTAACTAAATCTTTTATTTTCATTCATTGATGTTTAACAATCACTATTTGTATGTGTTTTAATGTTATTTTAATTTTGTTATTTTTATTTTATTTATTTTTTTAACAATTATATTTATTTTCTTTTTAAATTTAAACAGAACACACACACACACACACACACACACACACACACACACACACAAAATAATAATAATAATAATAAAAATAAAAAAAAAGAGAAAGAAAGAAAGAAAAAGCTCAGCATAACAGATTTGGATGCCATTCAGGGTACATATTTCAGCACATTCACAGCTACTCATTCTATAATACTGCTGTTTAATATAGAAGCCAAAGTAGAATTAATAAAACGAAGATAAGGAGTCCAAGTTTGTAAAAAATGTCTTTTTGTGGAGTGGAGGAGGCAAGTCAGGTATTCCAGAGGGAAGAGCTCCATGATGAGTTTGTGCCAAGAAGTTTTAGAAGGAGGTTTGTCACTGATCCATGAAAGAAAAATATTCTTACGTGCAGCATAAGTGAGGATATCATATAGTCTTCTCGATCTAGGATTGATTTTACTGTCTCTGAAACCCAAAATCAGCGAGACAGGGTCACACACAGTCCAAGGCAAGACCAAATATAATACTCATATCCTTTAGAACATCTTGCCAATACTTGCCATCTGTATCTTAGAACAAAACCAAACACAGTGAGTATATGTACCCACTGCTGATTTACATTTAGGGCATTCAGGAGAGAATTGAGGGTTCATTATATGTCTTCTATTAGGAGATATTTGTAATCTATGAATAATTTTAAACTGTAGCAGCCTAGCACGGTTACAAATAGATATTCGTTTTGTTTGATTACAAATGACCCCCCATTTCTCTTCATCAATAGTTACCCCCAGTTCTGTTTGCCATGTTGATGCAAAATCTGGAACTGTCATTACAGTGGATGTCTGATTAAGAACATTATATAAATAAGTGATGACCTTTTTATTTGGGCAATTAAGCAATAGTTTCTCTACTGGAGATAAAGAAGCATCAAAGGCAAATGTAGTTTTTTTTAATATAAAATCTCAAACCTGGAGATATCTAAAAAAATGAAAGCCAGGAAGGCTGTATTTAGACTGAACCTGTTCAAATGAGGATAGGGTAGATCCCTGATATAAATCACACATCTTTTTGAGTCCTTGACGGGCCCAAATCTTATAGCCAGGATCTGTCATACCTGGTTCAAAGTCAGGGTTTCCAAGTATTGGAGAGAGCAATGTAGTACGTTCTGATCTACCCTCCAGCCTACGCACTGCAAACCATGCTTTTACCGTATTAACAACTATAGGATTGTTATTGCACAAATTCCTTACAGTTTTTAGATTCTTGCAGGACAAAAGACCGAGGAATGAACAGTTAATATGCAACTTTTCTAAGCTTAGCCAAAGAGAAGTGGCATCCTCCCTAACCCATTCAGCTATGACCCTCAAGTGTGATGCAAGTTGATATAATCTAAAGTTAGGTACTCCACCCCCCCTTTTGACGTAGGCAACTGTAACTTAGAGAATTTAAGCCTAGGTTTTCTTTTGTTCCATATAAATTCACTCAACCAGCTATTTAGCAATTTCAGTACTTTGTTTGAAATTATTAAAGGAATCATCTGCAAAGGGTACATTAATTTAGGGAGCACACACATCTTAATAACAGAAACCCTACCAAGTAAAGATATGGGGAGAGAGCATCACCTTTGTAGATTTTTTTTTATAACATCTAAAAGTGGGACAGAGTTAACCTTGAACATTTGGTCAAACATGGGGGTGATATGTATGCCGAGATATACAAATCCAGATAGAGACCAGCGAAATGGAAAAGGTGTGAGAGAATTAGTCCTCCCTCTAAGGGTCCCCAGAGGCATTGCGAGAGATTTAGAAAAATTTATCTTGTA
>SSNR01000444.1:196541-199041 GCA_006937965.1 Callopanchax toddi | reverse complement strand
GTATGCAGGGAGGGAGGGAGAGAGAGAGAGAGGGTCCGCTCAGGCGAGCGCCTGCCCCGGAATTTGAGCGTTTTCCGGGCCGGAAACCGGGTTGGTGCCCGCCCGAGCGGTCCACGAGCCCGACGGTGCGCTCAGGCGGGTACCTGCCCCGGACTTTGAGCGTTTTCCGGGACGAAAACCGGGCTGGTGCCCGCCCGAGCGGTCCACGAGCCCGACGGTGCGCTCAGGCGAGCACCCGCTCGGAGTTTGAAATCCTTTTCGATTCACCAAGACCACGGGCGCGCAGGAGAGCGGCGACTAAGGTCCGGGTGCTCGCCTGGGCGTACCTGGCGAGGGAGCGGTCCGGTCAGGTAGCAGTGAATTCAGTGCTCAGTTCGTCCGTGATACCGGGGTGAAAGAAGTACCCCCAGATCGCTAGTATTGAGAGCATTGTCGCCCCAGAATGATACACCGGGAAATAGCAGTGGGTTAGGCCCGACGTGGTAAACCACCCGACTGGCCCGAACGGAGCACCAAGCCCTGGGGCCCCAAGAGCTCTGGGTTGGGCCTGTGGCACGCATTTCCATTCGGGTAACCAGGACCACGGTTCTCTGGGGCGGGCGTATAGGGAGTAGCAATGCCCGGGGGGGGGGGAGGGGGGAGGAGGCTTAAGGCTGGGCCAGCAGGGAGCCCACGGAGAGCCGGGTTCTGGAGGAACCAGGGAGAGGAGGGGTATTGGCAGAGACTGAACGGCTGGGATGGGTGCTGCTCCTGGGGGCGGAGGAGTGAGCAGGGAGCCTGGTTCTGGAGGAACCAGGGAGAGGAGGGGTATTGGCAGAGACTGAACGGCCGGGATGGGTGCTGCTCCTGGGGGCGGAGGAGTGAGCAGGGAGCCTGGGGGAGAGCCTGGTTCTGGAGGAACCAGGGAGAGGAGGGGTATTGGCAGAGACTGAACGGCCGGGATGGGTGCTGCTCCTGGGGGCGGAGGAGTGAGCAGGGAGCCTGGGGGAGAGCCTGGTTCTGGAGGAACCAGGGAGAGGAGGGGTATTGGCAGAGACTGAACGGCCGGGATGGGTGCTGCTCCTGGGGGCGGAGGAGTGAGCAGGGAGCCTGGGGGAGAGCCTGGTTCTGGAGGAACCAGGGAGAGGAGGGGTATTGGCAGAGACTGAACGGCCGGGATGGGTGCTGCTCCTGGGGGCGGAGGAGTGAGCAGGGAGCCTGGGGGAGAGCCTGGTTCTGGAGGAACCAGGGAGAGGAGGGGTGTTTGCAGAGGCTGCAGGCCGGGACGGGTGCTGCTCCTGGGGGACGGAGGAGTGAGCAGGGGCCCGGGAGGAGAGCCAGGTTCCTCCAGAACCAGGGAGAGGAGGGGTATTTGGCAGAGGCTGAGTGCCCGGGACGGGTGCTCCTCCTGGGGGTTGAGACCAGATGGGTCCTGGGTATTCTCCTCAGAGTGCTTGCCTGGAGAAAGGAGCGTGAGTCTTCGATCCTGGGTTTGAATCCTGTCAGAGTGTCCCTGTAGGTGTTTAGCACAGAGGGGCCAGTTGTCAGCGAAATCTGACGACTGACTCATCGGTTCACAGGGGATTTTCAGGGAGAGTTGAGACTGGAGGTCTGGGCCCGCAGGGAGAGCCGGGTCTCTGGGGGGGGGGTGTCAGCCTCCCCCTCCTCGAGTCACGTCCCGGGACGGTGCACCCTCCCTGGGTATATGTAGGGAGGGAGAGGGTCCTCTCGGGTGAGCGCCTGCCCCGGACTTTGAGCGTTTTCCGGTACGAAAACCGGGCTGGTGCCCGCCCGAGCGGTCCACGAGCCCAACGGTGCGCTCAGGCGAGCACCACTTGGACTTAGAAGATTTTTCAGCCCGACACCAGGTCGGGTGCCCGCCTGAGCGGTCCACGAGCCCAACGGTGCGCTCAGGCGAGCACCACTTGGACTTAGAAGATTTTTCAGCCCGACACCAGGTCGGGTGCCCGCCTGAGCGGTCCACGAGACGGACTGTGCGCTCAGGCGAGCACAGGTTGGACTTGGAATGGTTTTTCCAGCCCAACACCAGGTCGGGTGCTCGCCTGAGCGGACGTCGATGCCGACGGTCCGTTCAGGCGAGCACCCACTCGGAGTTTGAAAACCTTTTCAGTTCACCAGGACCAAGCGCGCAGAAGAGCGGTGACTAAGTTCCGGGTGCTCACCTGGGCGGACGTGGCGAGGGAGCGGCCCGGTCAGGCGGCAGTGAAATTCAGTGCTCAATTCGGCCGTGATAACGGGGTGAGAGAACTACCTCCAGATCGCTAGTGGGGAGAGCATCGTCGCTCCAGAATGATACACCGGGAAATAGCAGTGGGTTAAGCCTGACGAGGTAAACCACCCGACTGGGCCGACCGGGGCTGCTATTTACCACCGTAGCATTATGGACGCGGTGCTCTCCCCGCCAGTGGCACAGGAGGCTCCACGGCGGTAGGCCCCATTCGGCTATATGCTCTCATGGGTGATCTGCTACCGCAACGAGCCGCGCTCAGTCAGTCCTCCG
>SSNR01000444.1:81541-194041 GCA_006937965.1 Callopanchax toddi | reverse complement strand
CGTATTGAAACCTGCAAAACTGAAAATGCCCGGTGGAAAGGAAGAAAAAGTTGTAAGCGAGCTAGAAGTTATGAGAGGGGATGATGAACAGGTGGATTTGGCTAGCGAGCACGCTTATGCTAAAGATGCTAGTTTGGCTAATTCCAAACGAAAAGAAGCTGGCTCTGGTCCGAATACTCCACAGAAGGCTCCGGTCGGCAAGAAAAGTAAAGGTACAGCTGAAAATGAAGAAGAGGTAACGAATCTCACCATACTCAAAGCAATTCAAGGTATGGCAAAGGATATGGAGGAGCTTAAAGAAAAAGCTTCACAAACTAGCTGTATGCTAGCTGCTTTAAGCAAAGAACGCAAACGACGAGTAAATGACATAGGGTATCTGGGATCTGTCAGTGGATATAAACAAAAGATTTAAGTCATGTGGGATCATTCTGACTTTAATTTCAAAGTGTTTCACTTGAAAACACACCAGTTTAATAACTCTTTGTTTTCTCTACAGGCAAAGGAGATTTTAATTACTGAGTCAAACATTCAAGAAGTGAGTTTGTCCCACAGAACATATACAGTATATGTATACATACATACAGACAGACATATATACGGTATATATATACATACATTTAATCTTTGAAATATCCTTGAAGATAATATTAAAATCTCATGCGTTTTAGGTATCATTACACCCCTACTACATAGTGTTGGGTTAAATATAGTTGGTGTTTAGTGACAGTCTGACCTGATCTACAGGTGCAAAGCCCGGTGACAGTTTGCGGAGATCTCCATGGACAGTTCCCCGACTTAAAACAGGTTTTACAACTTGGCGGAAAGTGTCCACAGACAAATTATGTCTTCATGGGGGACTACGTGGACAGAGGCCGCTACTCCGTGGAGACGGTGTCGGTGCTCATCACACTAAAGGTAAATCACTTGGTTCCTCTGGAAGATAGAGACAAGGCAGAAAAAATGTATACCACTGTAATGCTGCTTTGTTTGATTGACTCATCTACTGTAAGCTCCATGTCCACTGAGACCTCACTCAAAGAGGGCAGAGACCCAAGAAACAGGAAGTTGTCTTCTGACCACGTGACAGGGTGTTTTCAGTCAGAAGCTGCTTCAGATCTACTGCAACACCTTAGATTCTCCCTACCCTAGAACCTGATGGAATGACAAACTAAAGCATCTGTTCTATACCTGTTATTTTTTATTCAATTTGACAGGAGTGATACTTATGTTAAGCCAAATTAGGAGAGACACTGATGCAAATCAGTGACAGGTAGCAGCTATAATTCAGGTATTTAATACAACTTTTACATTCTATATATATAAAGAGAACAAAATAATTTACGTAATTGTTCATATGATTCCTATATTGTTCCCTAGTTTTTCATAGTGTATTAAAGTCTGTACAATATGAGCATATGAAACCGAAGCCAAATTCCTTGATTGTGCAACAATCTTGGCCAATAAAGCTGATTCTGATTATTTTGCTCCTAAAAATCCCACTGATGCATCAGAACATTATATTACCTGTTAGCTAACCACTACATTTAGAACACTATATTACCTGTTAGCTAACAGTTTGAACACTATATTACCTGTTAGCTAACAGAACATTTTATTTCTTGTTAGCTAACAGTCAGAACACATTATTACCTGTTAGCTAACAGTTAGAACTAGTGCTGTCAATCGATTAAAATAAATTAACTAATTAATCGCAAATAAGAAATTAATTGCGATTAAAAGCATTTAATTGCTTCTTTTCAGAGAAATGAAATTACATGCAGTTTACAATGTCCATCCAAGAAATATGCCACAATGTTTTTAAAAATCATTTTAAAAGCTTTTATAATTGATTAGAACATTTTACATGGTTCATACAGCTTTCTAGTTAAGATTTTCCATGACTTTTCCAAAATCTTTAACCAACTTTCCATGACCAAAAATAACTGGTTAGGTTTGTATCAAAAGTGGTTCAGTCCTCCAGTAGTTCCAGAACCAAAATTCCGTTTCCCCACATATTCGGAAGTAAATTAAGTCTTTGCTCATTTAAAAAAATATTTTGTGTTATGAAAGGAAAACTTTTTAATGAACCAAGGAAACCAATTAAATCAACTGGGAAATAACAAAAAAATGTTATGAAAAACTTTTTAATAAACCAATTAAATAAAAAAAATAAAAAATCTAATGGAAAAAAAAAAGAAGAAATTGTGTGCTCAAGAATTAGGTCTTCTTCCGTCCAGATCAAGCACACAAAGTCTGGGGCTTTAGAGTACTAGAGATGTTGTCCCTTCGAAGTTCTGAGTCCGAATGAGGAGTTTCCGGAGTGGCTCTTATAGGCTTGGTTCGGTAAAACTAGAGTTTTGTGTAAATATACCTTGTTTTTAAGGTAATAAAATTAAACAGTATTTTAAATTTGATATGTTTTTACTTTAGAGTACCAAGTTTTATTAAGTAATTAATTTCTTTTTTGGACTATTTAAAGCAGGTTTTAGAAATATTTATTACAAGTAGCAGGGTCCGAAATTTAATTTTTGAGTCACCGGCCAAGTTGGCCAGTAGATGTTAAAATCTACAGGCCAAACAAGGAAACCAATTAAATCAACTGGGAAATAACAGAAAAAGTATGTAATGAAAAACTTTTTAATAAACCAATTAAATAAAAAAAATAAATAAAAAAAAAATCTAATGAAAAAAAAAAAGGATAAATTGTGTGCTCAAGAATTATAATAATAACCTTATTTATATTGCACCTTTCTCAGGTCAATGACCACAGAATGCTTTACAATAAAAACAATTATAAAAACACAAAGGATAAAACTTAATAAGAACATAATAAAACACAAAATAAAAACTTGATAAGAACATAACAACTTGATAAGAACATGATAAAACACAAAATAAACATAAAATCAGTTAAAAGCCAGCCTGAATAAATGAGTCTTCAACTGTTTCCTAAAAGAGTCAACAGAATCCAGGCAACACAGAAGAGGAGGTAAAGCATTCCATAATCTTGGAGCCACTACTTTAAAAGATTTATCTCCCCTGAACTTAAAATGTGATCTAGGAACCTCCAACAGCCTCTGACTAGTAGACCTCAGACTACGAGGAGGACTGTAGGGTTTTCAAAGGTCTGAGATATAAGGACCTGACCACGCATGGCTTTGAAAGTAAAAAATAAAAGTTTAAAATGAATTCTAAAATGCACTGGTAACCAGTGCAGGCATCTTAAAACTGGAGTAATGTGCTGACTCTTTCGTGTGTTGGATAAAAGCCTTGCAGCAGCATTCTGAACTGATTTTTTATTTTATATTTAACCAATTAAATTAAAAAAAATTAAAAATCTAATGGAAAAAAAAAATAATAATAAATTGTGTGTTCAAGAATTAGGTCTTCTTTCGTCCAGATCAAGCACACAAATAAAGTCTGGGGCTTTAGAGTACTAGAGATGTTGTCCCTTCGAAGTTCTGAGTCTGAATGAGGAGTTTCCGGAGTGGCTCTTAGGCTTGGTTCGGTAAAACTAGAGTTTTGTACCTTGTTTTTAAGGTAATCAAATTAAAGTGTTTTAAACTTGTAATGTTTTTACTTTTAGCACCAAGTTTTTATTAAGTAATTAATTTCTTTTTTGGACTATTTAAAGCAGGTTTTAGAAATATTTATTACAAGTAGCAGGGTCCGAAATTAAATTTTTGAGTCACCGGCCAAGTTGACCAGTAGATGATAAAATCAAACATATTTTTTACTGGCCAAAAGTCTAAATGATTTAGATCTACCCAAAGCACGTTATTCTACAATATGATATTATGTTGGATCCAAACAGAAAGGAATGACAACTTAATTAAATAATCATTAATAAAAACTACTTTTTAGTCCTTTCAGATTTTTTATTTTATTTTTTTAGAAATGTTTTTAATGAACTCTTAATGAAAATCTAGTCAGACTCCTTGTTTTGTCTGTCAATGAAATCTGCCCTTCTGCTTCTGACAGTCTTACACAGCCTCATTTGGAGTCCCTTCATCGTCTTATTTCCTATGACAAATGAGTTGTTACGGTTCTTTTAGCATACTGGAGGAAAACGGAGCAGCTCATCTGCACAGATTCCGATGTGCTAAAATCCGCTTCCCTGAAATACTATGTTTGTTACTCAGTTTGTTAATAAAAACACGATGTTGTCTTTGTTTTGAAACTACATCAACATCAGACTGTGCCAAATAAGCACAGATGTTTTAATTGTGATTATATATTTAGCAGGCCTGACTGTTTGTATAAATGTAGGATTCTTCTGTATATTTTGTTAGTTCTGATGCAAATACAGTAAATCTGAAGATTCATTCAAACGAAGTTGTAGTTCTTACTCCAGTGAAAAAGGACTCCAACCATGAATTTGTCCAGACCAATCAAAAGCTTCATCATTAACGTGTATATACGTAACATTTACGAACGTGGTGACGTCACTTATGTTAGTCATACGTTCAGCCAATCAGCTTGTGTTTTGTAATAGGCAGGCGCAGGCCCAGAGCCGATCTGGCAGGCCGAGTAGATGTGGTACCTACACCGGTGGCCATCTTACTTCATGCAGCTGCCCCCTGTTTTAACATTGGTGTCAATGATGCATGTACTAATAAATACCTCTAACTTGCTCAATTTTTAACCAATTTTCAAACGGTTTGCATTTTTATAAACGTCAGAGACGTGGCTGTGAATGTCTATCTATCTATATATATATATTTCTATAACCCCACCTCGACATACACGTGCACACCGTGCGTCACTCCGGTCTCTAAAGCCGAGCATAATCTGTGTGTCGTGGCTCTCAGCTCCTACTCAAACTGTTCGACTGCATCGCAGGGTTCAATCATTCACAACTCAGAAATCATGTTCTCACACTGTACAATGCCCTGATGAGGACTGCCACACTGTGCTTTATGCAACATGTCGCTCTTGAAACGGAAGTTCAATAGATGAAGCAGAACCCGGAAATAAGGAGATACTTTCTCTAGAATAGAATTCTTGACCAAAATAAAAACGTATCCTTGACAAGCCTTGCCAGCCTGTGTGGAGAAAAGTGTAAAAATAAAATAAATCCCTCAGTAGACGGGGAATGGATAAGTTTTTAGTAGAAAGTAACTCTGACTTCTCCATGAAGTCTGGAAATTTGAATTCTATTGGCTGAAAAAGTTCGCTGGTCAGAGAGAATGCAAAGGGGTCTCTAGGAGGACGGAGGGTCTTCATCAGAATGACAGATGTTGTGGAACTCTGCCCATACATCATAGTTCAGACCTGAAATATCATTTAAAACATTTAGAAAACTTTGATGCATAGAAAAATGCTCCAGAACACAAAACCTCAGACTTTTCTTGCAAAACCAAACTTTCACCTCAAAACAGTTCTATCTGTGCTCAAAACTGAACTGATTTTCAACTGATTGTTGAAAAATGTTGAACTGTTGTCAAATCGTGCCCCGAGCCATTCAAAATTATATACGGTACACTACAGAACAGTCACTAAAGAGCAGCTTTAAAAAAAAAAAGTGTCTTAGCAATTGAGAAATACTGTAAGCATCAGGAACAGCTTTAAAAGGATATCTGGGCTTCTCTTCTGGACCTGCTATCCCTGCAACCCAACCTTAGATAATTAGAGGAAAATGAATGGATGGATGGAAGTTTAAATGTGAGAAAAGGACAGAAGATCTCTGAGATCATTAACTTGCTGTTGGTTATTTTAATATCTGGTTCTATTAGTCCAGGTTAACAGAACATTGGGACTTGCTTTGAAGGCTGTTTCTCTGAAAAACCACAGAATCTGTACCCTACTTTAACACAAAGATTAATTCTGCACTCAGTTTTCATTTAAAAAAATACATTTCTCAACGTTTAACTGCAGTTAGAACATAAACACCTGACTCGTTACAATAGTACTTGTTTATCTCAAAAAGGAGAGAAAATACGATGTAGGATTTGCTTTTTCCTTTATTTAATGTGTGGTGGCACAAATGTTCTGCCACATGTTGCTGAAATAAGCTTGAATTAATCTGTTGTCTGGAGTTCAGATTTAAGCTTTAAAATCCAAAATCCTCTGCATCGTGTTACGCAACTGTCTGCTCGCTGTCTCTCAGGGTTTTTATTCCCTCTGTGCTGTAAATATTCAGCTTGTGTGAAATCACCCAAATAAAAAGATCTGAAAAGAAAATGTTATCTTTACATGAAACGATCAAATTAATGTCATTTTTATTTGTTTTACACAGCAGAACATTCAAGTTCTAAATTATAAATTAAGAAAAAAAAATCAAATCGTATAAAACATATTTGTATCGTAATATCAAGAATATCTGATTTACAAAAACTTTGTTGCTTAAAAATGTCAGAATAGTAAATGATTGACTGGAACCTTTTCTGATTTTTAAAAAGGAGTGAAAACCAAACATGTTTATGAACACACGCTGTTTGTTGAACACATTTCTTACATCATTAGAATTTATTTTTTAAAGCGTCAAGAAGAAAACAGGTTTATGAATAAACCTGACCTTTAAATGTCAAAGAGAAAAATCTGGTTTTGTTATAATAAAGTTCACAATAAACAAACAGAAGAGATTTTAAAGAAAAAAAACTTTATTCCTCTTTATACAATAAACAGTTTTATAACATCCCCACCATGACATCACATCAGTATGAGACCTTTAGATATTGCTTTCACTTTAACAGCATTCTTCTTCAGTAAAAGTTACCCTACATTTTTTTATTAAAAACTTTTTTGCTTAAAGTCAATCAGACAAAACAAACATGAATTAAACAGAGCTATGGGTCACCTTTACCTGGTGCATCTTCATTACTCAGGGAAAATTTGATCAATCAAAGCCAAACCTCAGATTTGTTGTAAAGTCAGTCATGCAAAGTCTTGAGTGTGCCACTGGAATACAATCTTAAATGTGGGGTAGGGGGGGGGAATCTGTGGGTTCGAACAATTTGTTTGGTACCAAAGTATCTTTTTTGATTTTATCATAAAAAGCCTGCAGACTGAAAGTGTGCAAAACCAAAAGAAAAAAAATAAGAGCGAGGTCACATGAATCCAATGTTGCATGTTCTGAACCGTGTTTCTGTATAAAAGTTTAGAATATTTACTATTTTACCTGCTGTCTATCTTACAGCCTCAGTTTGGAGGAACGGTATTTATGTCCTACAGGACAGACGAGGACTTCAACCAATCAAAATGTGTTGCTGTTGCCTTAAAATGCTCTAATCTCTAACGTTTTAGTGTTTAGTGCCAACGTCGCCTCAAATCCTTACACCACTATCAGTGTCACATTACAGTTATTTTAGAAATATTCAAACATTCCTGCAGGACTCGATCCCTGGAGGCACTAGAAGAGTTTATATTTATGGTAGTAATGCTAAATCTATTGCTGCTCCTCTATATTGAGAAGAGCTGAGATGGTTTGGGCATCTGGTCAAGATGGTTGACCCAGGAGCTGGAGGTGGTACATCTCCAGGCTGGTCTGGGAACGACAGGAGGCCCCAGGAGTTGGTGGAGGTGACTAGGGAGAAGAGGGTCTGGGACGCCCTACTTGGGATGCTGCCCCTGTGACTTGGACCCGGATAAGTGGAGGAAAGAAAGGCGAGGAGGTTAAACTGACGTTGTGAAGGTTCATAAATCAGTGTTCCAATGAAGCTCTGTGAAATTTGAGAGACTGGAGCCGTTTTAAAATGACAGCAACTCATTTTGGTCTTCACTGAACTCAGATTAGCCGTTAGCTCATCAGTATCCAAACAGAGGCTGCATACGATAGGAATTATAATGTTTACACAGAAGCACACTTCAAAATGACTGAAAAACCCCATCACTTAATCAATGGTTCCTAAAGTTTGGGTTAGGTTGTAAAACAAAAAGGAGGGGCATCGATGATCTCCAGAAATTAAAGCTAAAAGAGATTCTGACAGCATATTTCCAAAATTGCTCCAGGAAATAAAAACATCAGTCATGACCCAAACAAAATGCACGCTGAGGCCGTCTGTGTCATGATTAGGATCTTGTTTAGTCAGACTTTACTCAGTAACAGCTTCTGATGCTTGGGTTTAAGGTGGAAATTTAGGGAACGGATCCTCTAAAACAAGCCAGGTTCAACATACCTAAAGGACTCGTTGGATTCACCAGAAACTTCTGACTTTAATAACGGATTGTTTATTTTTACTCTTCTCTATGTAACATCTGTTTATTCTGCACTCTGTCTGCTGTGATCTCATTTTAAATAATTTAGTAAATAAATGTTTACAGGTTTTCTATCTGCTGCAGGTGAGTCTGGATTTAGTTGACCCACTATGTAAGATCAGTCAGTCAAAGAGTTTAACTCCAATAAAAAGACACAGCTGTTGAATACAATCTATAAAGGCACTTTCTTTGAGACAACATAAATAAAATGTTCCTGTTTAAAATGAGAGTGGTGATCATTCCCGTGGCACACTCCAGACTCAACACAAACCGAATGAATGATCACATTTTTTTGTTTTCGGTCACACTTTTAAATGTTTTTACTTCATGGTCCAGACGTGTGCTTCACCCTGCTCAGACTGGACACAGACCAGACCGGACAGCAGCTGTGTGTGTGTGTGTGTGTGTGTGTGTGTGTCTGCATGACAGGGTTTTTACAGCATGAAACACCTGGTCCCAAAAATCTACCCAGCATCCCTCAACTCGATGGAGGACGCACCTTAAAATGCACTTCTATGAGAAAAAAACATGAACAAAACGCAAATAAATTACAACATTTCTGACCAACAACTTGTGAACTCTACAAAACTAATACATTGCACGGGCCACAAATGCTGAAGTTAGCCCTCAGAGTCCCTGCTTTTTGGGTTTTTCAGATCAGCAGCAGATTTTGGGGGCTGGAAGGATTCGACCTTTTGGCCTCTGGAGCTTTTCTGAAGGAAGTGAGCAAAAGATGCTTTGGTAAACTTTTCTCTCCGAAAAGATTTGGATGCATTCTGGGAATCTTAACACAAACGCAGCATGAAAAACAAGGAGTCGCACCAGTAAACACTATTCATCAAACACGTTAAAGACTTCATGTAAAATCTAATGTTTCAATCCAGATTCCCGGGAATCGAACTGCAACTCGTAAAAAAAAAAAAAAAAACCTTCCCAGTTTGTGTTATTACAGTAGTGCATTTACTTTACAGACACACATGGTGCTGTATATTAGCTCCACAGAGTCAAATCTTAACATCTTATATTGCAAACTACATTCAAAGCTTACTCATTAACACCCCCCCCCCTCACCCTGCAGTGCAACTACGACTAAAAACAGGAAAAAACTTTAAAAAGATCAGACTCTCATTTCAGTCATGAAGGCTTTCCTGCAGAGCTCACAGAAGTTTAAGAGATCAGTGGTGCCCCCTGCTGGTTGGTTTAAGTATTAAAAGGTAATTTTATCCAACAAGGCCATTGATTTGAATGATTTGAGTTGTAATTCGAGACCCCTTTCTGTAGTTGGCTGCTATAAATTCATAAAAAATGACAAATAAATAGAAGATCTTGCCTCATAATGATAGAAATGTGAACAAATAAATAAACTCCACACAGGTTAACACGTGTAGAGACATCTCCAGATGTAAAAATTAAAAGATTTAGCCAAGAAGGAAAAATGTTTTGGGATTTAGGAAAAGACGCTGTGTGAATCTGACTACAACTAAACGGCTTCTGTTCTAAAAAATATCTGAGAAAAACTTCATCAAACACTTCTAGCTTTAATTTAAGACTTTATTCTTTCTGGAAACGTTCTGAACCTGGTAGAATCCTGTGTTAGAATTACTTTTGTCTTATCAAAACAGCACTTTACTGTAACAAACACTAACACAAAGGATTTTGTTAAAAAAAATTGCCATTATGCATCAGAAAAGTTAAATTGTGTTAACTTAAAGTCTAATTTTCAGCTGTCTGGTTGAGTAATTTGCTGATTTTGACGGCGTGAGCTTTACAGGAGGAGGTACGACGACACGACAGACATGAGAGCAGTGTCTTGAACCGTTTCTTAAAATCTTTTTAAGCCGTTTCAACAATCTCTTGTAAAAGTCCCCCCCCCCCCATCACCCTCTAAATAATCTCTGGTTATATATTCAACTCTTCCCAGTTAAAAATATTTGTTCAAGCTAAAAACTACAAATAACTTATGAATTTATCTCTTGTTGCATATCGTTTCTCACAGCTTATGAGGTTTTTTTTCCTCCACAGCAAGTCTTCATTAGTAGATATATATTTATATATATATTAGGTATTTGTTCAGCTAAGTATTTCAGTATATTTATGTACATTACTTCAAGTTTCGAATGTGCAGATGATGCTCTACTCTCTGCGTTAACATGCCTACAGTCAGTCTGTGTCGACTGATCTTGTGCAAGTCATTAGAGTCAGGATAAACCTAGAAGCTAAACATTCCCTCTATAAGGAAATAAATGCTTTCATTTAGCATAAACTTGCATACATGCTACGTGTTTTGATATGCGGTGAAGTCAGAACCAGGATGTAGAGGACAGTCTAGAAAACAGTTTGTACAGTCAACCCTGCTGCATCGTGACTACGTCCCAGAGGCAGTTCTCAGCAGTCTGTAGCTCAGGTTTCTCCGGGCCCTGTTTGTGCTGGTGGAAGCTTCTTACTTCAGTTTTTATTTTTTGTTCAAAGCGTAAAAGTCAGTGCAATGTTAGCCGCCCACGATCAAGAACTGAACGTCCACAATCCGCCGTGTGCTTTACAGTTACTTCAGTCTGAGTTGTTCTCCTATTGAAGCGCGATGGATGGACTCACTTTGAGTTTTTTTGCTTGTTTGTTCCAGAGAGTTGGTTTAGCTTCAAAGCTGTGATTCAGAGCTGGTTGGAGTTTATTTGGAGGCCAACAGGAGGATGAAGATGATGGTGGATTATCTGACAGAGACCTGAATCGCACAACCTAATGTGTGTGTGTGTGTGTGTGTGTGTGTTTAAACGAACTATCAGAAGCCTCTCACACACGCGTCTGGCCATCGTCCTGTGAGGCTGGGTGTGTCGTCACTCTGTGTGCGTGGCAGCGGGGGGGAGCATTCCCCTCTCTTTCAGATGGGAGTACAGAGTGTGGAAGATGCTGAGCTGCTGTTCAGGCTGAAGCATCAACAGCTGCTGGAGCACCTTGCTGGGGTTCGGGCCTCTGCAAGAAAACATTTCACATGTGACCGCGGAAAATCTCACGGAAACCCGAGGAATGTGCAAGATGGCTGTAGGATCATTTTAGTCTTCATTAATTAGATTTATTTAACAGATCAGACAAACTGAAGGTGTAATTCTGTTTTATGACAGACTGACCAACACTTTAAACAGTTAGGGGTGCAAATTTAGACTTTCAAAAAATAAAGCATAAATTTAAATAGTCCTTTTTTGGGGTCTTTGCAACTAATTTCAACAATTTTATTGTTTAATTCCTATTATTTTTATATTTTACTGCAAATATTGTGATTTAAAATGGCCTTTCTTGAATGCAGATCGTTTATTAGTCAAAAGATCTTCACCTTTCAGGTTCTCGTCGTCTATCTAACAACTAAAATGTGGGAGAGGGGTTGAAATGCCTGACGCTATGTTCTCAGGCGGACATGTTCATGTAAGTGAAGGATTCTTCTTTTGTAAAAAAAAATCTTGCAGGGACTTAAAGTGACAGTTAAGATCTTTTGAAGCAGCGTTCTATGAAAAGATTATATATTCTTTTTGAACAACCTTAGTTTGAAGAAACAGCGAAGCTAACAACTAGTCATAATGCGGGACCTGGTACAAAGTGTTCTAATGCATCTCAAATCATAAAAATGTCAGAGCTGTTTATGCAAATGCTGATTTATAACCTTTATATAACCATAAAATGTCCATTTTGTTGAAATTCCAGCAAATTAACTGTTAACTTTCAGCCAGAATGACCTCTCATACACACACACGTGAAAGAGAATGAGAGGTTGTTTAGAATAATGTCCCTGGAGTCCCCTTATAATTAAATGTGGGGTTGCCAATCAATTACAATTGACTTTTACCTGCAATGCTAGTCTGTGGCCACTAGGTGTCACTCTAACCAATACCAGACATGTCCACTCAGCCTCCTTCTGTGAATAACCTGCTGTTCTGTGGAAAACTTTTCTCTGGCTGTGCTAAAAATCAAAGGACTTCTTGAATCAAACGCAGCAAGAATCTCTCTGAAAAAAGTAAATTTGGATATTTTTTAAATATGTATTTGTTGAATGTGGCTTCAGCTTCTGGCATGCAAATATTTGTCCTTTATTTGCTTGTGAGAAAGTTGGTAATCTTAATAAAATATTAAATATATATGGATGTAAGGGTTTATAAAATAACACGAAACTCCTGAGCTCAGATATGTTTTAACTAGTCAGAAATACTCAGAGTAGCCTTTAACTCATCTGTCAGTCAGAGCTAAACTACTGTATTTCTCCAAACTGAGGCGATTCAAAAAGCAACCCTTTTTAGAAATACACCATCTATTCTGTAATCCCTCATTTTCTCTTCTCACCTGACGAAGCTTCCGATGTAGACATGAGTGAATGTGGCCATCAGGTACTGGCAGTCGAAGCGATCCATGATGCCTCCGTGACCCGGGATGGTGTTGGCAAAGTCCTGAAGGAGTAAAGAAACCGGTGAGTTCACATCCAGACACATGGAGATGTGCTAAAAACGAACAGCTGAAGGACATGTGACAGCAGAGAATACTGAAGTGTTCCTGCAGAGCAAACTGTCACTTTATATCAAAGGTAAAGGAGTCCAACCAGTTCATGCAACATTTATTATAAGCTAAAGCGACTGTCCATTAAGATACAGATTACAGAGATTCTGACCTCCAGCTTGTGATAATAAAATCAGCAAAAATACTTCACTTTGTTTAAAGAAATCCCAATATCAGATCTAAAAAACAGTGAAAACTGTCTGAAGTGAAGGAGCCCCAGTGAGGTGAGATAAACTGAGATGTTCTTTACTTTGATTTTGAAGGCTCGCTTGAAGCCGCTGGCAAAGAAACCACCAAACGGCCCGATGAGGGACGCAAAGGAGGACAGGAATATACTGTGGATGGTGAAGGGGTACAGGTTCACCGTTTTCTACAAGAGAAAGAAGAAAACAATGTTTATGTGTTGATACTGTAATTATAAAACAAGATTAAATACAAACAGCTTTAGTGTTCTGTTTCATTTGAAGTCTTCCCATTTATCTGGCCTTAAGTTGCATCCTAAGAACGGAATCCCAAACCATCCCTGGCCACCTCCACCAGCTCCTCCAGTAGAACCCCAAGGTGTTCCCAGGTCAGCCTGGAGATGAACATCCTCCAACAAGTCCTGGGTGGACCAGGGGGCCTCCTGCTGGCAGGACGCATCCTAACAAGATGCCCAAACCACCTCAGCTGGCTCCTCTAGATGTGGAGGAGCAGCGGTTCGACTCAGAGTCTCTCCTGAATGTCCGAGCTCCTCACTCCATCTCTAAGGCTGAGCCCGGCCACTCTGTGTAGGAAACTCATTACGGCTGCTCGACAACAGACCAGTTCAGCATCCATCACTGCAGACGCTGCCCCAGTCCGCCTGTCGCCTCCCTCCTTCCCTCACTCATGAACAAGACCTCGAAACACTTCAACTCCTCCACTTGAGGCAGGACTCAGATTTGGAGGTGCTGATCTTCATCGCCATCACTTCACGCTCGGCTGCAAACCTCCTCAGCAACAGCTGAAGGTCATAACATAATAATGTATTGAATTTGAAGCCATAACAATGAAATTAAACTTTAACGGTACCCATTTGAGTGTGTTTTGCAGCACAGCAGGAAGAGTGTATTCCTGCATCACGAACAGGTCCGAGGGCTCACACTCGACTGTAAACCTGTTGGTCTCGCTGTTGAACTCCACTGGACACACAAAGTACTGGAACTGAGACATAAAGTGGGCCATCTGAGAAAAAAAACACAAAAAACAGTGCAAGAACGTGTGAGACAGGACTGCGTCTCTCTTCCAAGCTTTCAGACGTTCTTGTTATCTTTTACAGAAAGCAGATGAAGGAAACTCAGGTCTCGAGTTTCTCAAACTTTTAGATACCGCTCAACTGCTGGAGAGCGTTTTTTAGACCCGACACTTTTCTCCATCCATCCATCCCAACCTGCTTGAACACGTTTCTTCACCTTACCGAGATTAGCACCGTTTAAAGATGTGCAGCTCATTTTGGACAGCTGCTTCAGGTGGGAGGAAACGGGTAGATACTCTAGGTTTCTGCCAAAGGCGGGTTTAGTTCACAGGGTTTGTTACATACTCAGTTCTCTTACTGGAACACAAAACATACAGTTTCCCCAAATTTAGGGTTAATTAACTCAAAACCTTCAAATGACCTGCTTTCTGGAGAATAGCCTCTGATCTAATTATTTTTTGTGATATAAAATTAAAAACTATGCAAGTGTTTTTAGTTGCTGTGTGGAAAAACTGTCCTGACAATGTAAGAATGATGCTGAAATCACCAAGAGTCAACAACAATAACAACTCATGTCTCAGCAATAATTTATATTTAATCTGAATGAGCTCTGTAGTGGATAAAACATGAAAAACACAGAGAAATTTAGCATTTTATTTTAATAGCTACTCCCCAAACTGTCCAAAGCAAAACGTTTTTCTCCTGGGTGTTTGGAAACCGTTGAGACAGAAATAAATAATATGTGATGTAGATGTAAAAACGAGTTACTCACAATGAATCCAACAATCACGGTCAAGAAGAAACCCCCAATGAAGCCCTCCCACGTCTTCTTGGGTGAGAGCTGCAGGAGCGGAGGAAGAGGAGAAATCAGCTTTCACATCAAAATGACTACAGCTGTGTTTAGAGGAAAAATAAGAAGGAACTATAGTGAATAAAGTCAAAATGTTGAGGAAAAAAAGTCAAAAGAATCAAGTAAAAAATAAGTTATTTTAAGAATATCCAGAGAAAGTAAATCCTGTTGTGTTCCTGAACCCGACTGTGTTTGTCATTTTTATTGTTACTGAGGTTTCTGGCTGTGTTTTTACTGAATAAACTATTTAAAAAATTAATTTTGAATACTTCTGTAGTAGTACCCGAGTAGTACACATGCACCTCA
Source organism: Callopanchax toddi (assembly GCA_006937965.1). Classification (NCBI taxonomy): domain Eukaryota; kingdom Metazoa; phylum Chordata; class Actinopteri; order Cyprinodontiformes; family Nothobranchiidae; genus Callopanchax; species Callopanchax toddi. Next base: position 178,940 of record SSNR01000444.1, on the reverse strand, counting down.
AAACATCTGAAGCTCATAAAAAAGTAATATCACACTCAAAGTGTTTTTATAAACTCCAGATGCTTTAAAGCAGTGTGTATGTTTGAGACTCTTATTGTGAAAGACTGAAGGAAGTTGGTCTGAATGCTACAGCTCATATCACAACCTCAGACAATATTTTTTTATAGTTTACTCAAGGCAAACACAGCTGGATCCCTTGGTAAAAATAAAAACCAAATAGGAGGAACGGGGCTCACTTAACTTTAGACTGTTTTCTCAACATTGTGTTTTGACTTTATTTCCTCAACATTCTGATATTATTCTTGAATACTTTGTTGACTTTAATCTCAATGTTTCAACTTAAAGGGATACTCCAAAGTGATTTTTTGTCTACTGCCATATTCCTAGATAAGTGGGTAAAAACAATTTGTAAACAGCCCAGCCGTTTTCCTGATCCAGCAGTACTCCTTTAGCACTCTGCAGCATGCTACTAGTTACCATTCACTTACAGTGTTTTACGCTAAGCTAAAGCTAAAGGAGTACTGCCTGATATGAATATGGCAACATACAAAAAAAAAAATAAATCACTTTCTGGTGGAATATCCCTTTAAATCTCAACACTTCCTCCTAATGTCAAGGTCAAGGTCAACTTTATTTATAAAGCACATTTCCTGTTGCTCACACAACCCAAAGTGCTGTACATGATAAAAGACAACATAAAAATGCAGATAAAATCAATTAAGGTTAAAAATGAATAAAAAATAATAAAACCATGAGCAAAACGCATCTGTTGTTACTCAATCAACCCAAATGCTGCACATAATAAAAATACACTTCATAAAACACTGGTAAAAACAAAGATAAAAGATGAAAAAAAGGATAAAATCATAGGCAAAACTATTTAAATGACTGCAATGTTTACGAGTAATATCAGACCATCATAAAAAAACTCATAAAAACGACATAAATCAACCTGTACTAAAAGCCAGATTAAAGAAGTGAGTTTTAAGAGATGACTTAAAATTAGGGATGGGAATTGATAAGATTTTTACGATTCCGATTCCATTTTCGATTCTGTATAACGATTCTGTATAACGATTCAATTCTTTATCGATTCTCTTATCGATTCTCATTTGGAAAAAAAAGAGAACAAACAGATCTATTAGCTTAAAGCTGGTTTATATCTTATCTTTGAGTAAGATACAAGTTTAGAAGTAAGATGACCTTATACATCCAACAGTGAGGTCTTAAGAAAACCAGAGCCTAGGGTCACAGGGTGCCCAGAATAAAATATTATTTTGTAGAAATAACATAAAATACAACAAATTATTCTGTGCAATTCCACAAGAATGTAACATTTCAACTCTCTTTTTAAAAAGGATATGAGCTGAACACACAAAATGACGTCAGCCAGCAACAAATACAACTCAAGTCAAGTTCAATGGAACTGTGCATTGTGCAATTTTGCAACCATCAACTATGGAAAATTAACAATTCTTCTGCAGAAAAATGAGCATATCTGCTTTTTCAGGAAGGATACGTGATCTTTCTGGACTTATTGTGTCTCCAGCTGGAGAACACCCTCTCAGACAGGTGGAGCACACAGGGCTGTGCGTTATGACGAAATATTTCATCTGGACGATAGAAAATGTCTACCGTCAGATAAAAAGCTCTATCGTTTAAGCCACGTTAGAAGTTTGTTTTACAGCATAATGCACTTTACGGGATGTTCATGAACGCACCGCGCAGCAACACATAAACAAACATGGAGGCAGACGGTAGTGGACACGTTTTAGACCAGAGTCAACAGGATAACCAGCTAACTCAAACCGAGGAGCTTGTAACTAAAAGAGGGACAACTTCTGTCTCATGGATGTGGTTTAAATATAAAAAGACTGACGTGGACCAGACAGCAGCTGTTTGTAAAGTTCGCCGGCTCCCGGTCCCAACAACGGACTCCGACGCCACTAATATATTTTATCACCTGCACAAAAACCACGTCGAAGAAAACAGAGACCGTCAACGAGCAAAAGCAGCGTTGAGTGTTGGAGTAAGAGCTCAGAATAAACTCCAGACGCTGATCAGGTTTTTACCTGCAGCACGTCATGTAGCTGCCAGCTGAGCGGAATAGAAGGAAGGAGGAGGTTACTGCTGCTGTTACCACGCACATCTACAAAGATATGGCTCTAATCTACACGGTGGAGAAACCTGAGTTTAGTGAGTTACACTCGTGGTGACGTAGTCGCGCCGACTGGAAATTTTTTTTTTTTGCGCCGACTGGAATTGATAAGGGAATCGTTAGCAAAAATGGCAAACGATTCCAAGGGATTGAAACACTGGGAACCGGTTCTCATTAAGAACCGGTTTTCGATTCCCATCCCTACTTAAAATCCTCCTGGCTCTGATGTGGTGGAAGGCTGTTCCAGAGTCTAGGACCAGCCACTGAGAACGCTCTATCACCGCCAGTCTTAAAGAGCATATATTAAGTTCTTTTTTTTTTATTATTCTGATAAAACTCTGTCCAAAAATACTATTTGAAATGTTTATTGAGGGTATTTTGTTTTACAATACATTTTTTAAAACCATTTTTCTAGTCCAAAGTGCCGCTTTTTGCAAAGCTTCTAAAAACGCTTTTTTTTTCATATGTGGACCTGTGACGTCAGCTAAGGGAGCTCCTAGCTAGGTGGCGCTGCTTACAGTGTTGTCAGATGTAGATAAATAAAGTATTTGTAGGATAATTTAACACTCTGTACGATCAATAATCCCATAAATATGATCATTTGAGCCCTTTGTTGTGTGGAGTTTGTGTAACAGATGCTTGTTTTAATCATTGTGTTAGATTTTTTAAAGCTAAACTACTTTAACATCTCAGACTGGCACCGCTCTAGTCTGCCAGCTGCCTGCTCGCTGTCGGCGATGAGTTGTTAGTTTTAGGTTAGAGCGCTCTTTAATCGAGTCGGTGTGTATTCATTTTAATAAAAAATGCTAAATTATTATGTTTATGAATGCCAATCGCCAGTCTGTCAGGACACTGAGTCAACAACGGGACGGCTTCCTTACCGGTACGGTGACTTCTGTTTGGAGACAAAAAACTCCGGCGGTCCTGGTCTAGTCCAGGACTGGATGTGATGGAGTCCCACATGCCGGCGAAAAACATTCAGTGTGACTCTAAACAGGCGCCGTTACTTCGATCCATTCACCGGAACCGCTGTTAGCACACAGCAGCTAACAGGAGCTAACGGGGAGACTTGAGTCTCGTTTCCATGCCAGGTTTGGTACGGTTCGTGGTGGGTCGTAATCCGGTACCGGTCCGCGATTTCATGAGAGCATTTCCTTCAGGTGTCTGACCCTCACCTGGCTGGCGGGGTACAGTAAATCCATGCCGCGATGCTCTCCAGAGGGGCTTCCCGTTCCCAGCGGGGCTACCAAGAGGGTCTTCACGGCGGGGTTTCCAGCCTGACCCGACACTGTTTCGGTCAGCCTCGAACCGTTTAGCTGCATCCTGTGAAACTTTTTATAAACCCTTTCATTTCTTAACAATCCACCTGAACGCAGCTCAATGTTTGGAGCTCTGATGATCAAAACCTGGTGCTAAACGCTGGTATTTTACCCAGACCCGAGTGAGGAGGTGGGTCACGGTCTACAGCTGGACCGACAGGGTACAGCCTTACAGGACTGATTGTTTTTATCTTTTTTTTTTTTTTTTATCTTAATAACTGCTCACTATAGTAATAAAGTAATAAAATAACGGCACTCTGGGGGTTTGTTTTGCTTGTCACAAGTAGTGATAAGTGGATCAGTTTTCTATATAGAGAACGAACGGTCTCCCTGAACTGTCGTCACTTCCGGTTTGGTGAAAAAATTGACAATTCTCACAAAAACGAATCCAAGAGCCTAAATAAGCTGAATTTGTGTAAATTTTTATTCAGAAAAAGTTTCTATTATATTTCTCTAAACATTTGTTTAAGGGAGTGTCTAACTTAAAATATGCTCTTTAAGACCAGTTCTTGGGATCACTAATAAGGACTGGGAACTAGATCCCATGTTCCTGGCTGGAGTATAGACAGACAGTAGGTCGTCTATGTATTGGGGAGCCAGGTCATGGAGGGATCTAAAAACAAAAAGCAGTATTTTAAACTGGATCCTGTAGCGTACGGGAAGCCAGTGAAGAGAGGCGAGCACTGGAGTGACATCAGTACCAGTTAGCAGACGTGCTGCTGCATTTTGAACCAGTTAGCCGATGTAAGGAGGATTGTTCCAGGCCATAATAAAAGGAGTTACCGTAGTCCAACCGACAGGAAACAAACAGATGGATGACCTGTTCAAAGACATTTACTGGCAAGTAGCGTTTAACCTTTACCAGCTGCCTTAAATGATAAAAACCGGACTGGACTATTCCTTATCTTCTCATTGGGCCCAATATGCCACCATATGACAGCTTTACCACAAACTACTTGTGATTTTAATTATTCTCTTTTTGTCCTACAAATCCTTTACAAGTCAATTTATTAGACAGTTTGTTTGTGCATCATTAAATTAGGAAAACTTTGAGTAAAAATGTTTTTTAAAGACTTGGTCTGAATATCCTCCGATTTATCCAAAAGCCCCAAAATGTTACTGCTTGTTCAAAAAGCATAATCACAACCAGAGGGCATTTTGAACATTTAAGAAGCACTTTTCTGACCTTAAAATCAATTTCAGCTCACAACAGACATATTTATCTCCATGCAGAATTCCAACAATAAGAAAATAATGTTTGATTTACCTTTATGAGTGGAGTTCTCCCAAAGAAGAATCCAAACAGATAGGCCATGATGTCATTACAGATCACAATAGAGATGGGAACAATGAACCTAGAAAGCAGGAAATAATTAGATCAGTTTAAAAAAAAAAGGTACAAACTCAAAGATGAGAACTCTAAACTTTATTTCTGCCATCTTAAAATAGTTTATTACAGTCAAACATAATCTTTTAAATGTATTGTTGCATCAGGACGCTTTACTTTGCTGCACTAACATTAAAAGAGCAACACATCGAGCACACACTCGTCGTGATGACACACACTGTCGGAGTCCGTGTCCTTCTTACCAGATCATTCCTTCAAACAGGTTCTGAATGACAAGGTGGGACTGAGTTACCACAATCAACAGGGTCACATGGGTCCAAGCAAACTGGAATGGCAAACACAAACACCACCGTTTCACTGCACTGGAATGTAGCTCAAACGTGAGTTTGTGTCAGAATAACTGGAATCAAAGAGGTGAATGACACGGACAGAGTAGTGCTGCAGAATGAGACGTTTTGGAAATATTAAAAACATCACGACAGAATGAGAAGAGCAGGCAGCAGGTTGATGACGGACTGAGTAACACTCATACAGGAGCTCTGGGAAGATGCATGAACATTAAAAACAAGAAACTGGAATATGGCAGCACAATGAAATCAGGAAGAACTAAGAAACGCCTCAAAAATACACCCATTCTGAACTTTAGCTTGCGGTGTTGCCGATACCTTAGCATCATATTTTAATCACTTAAAAGCACTTTTTATTAATTTAAAATAAAAATGATATAAAAATAATCTGCCAATATAATTAAAACAATAAAACTCAATGTTTGAGTTGATAAAATGAGGCACTGATGACAGAATAAACAAAAGAAAAGCCTATAAATAAAAATAAAGCTCTAATTCTAAATGTAAACAGATGAGTAATGCAGAACAATATTGTGTAAAAAGAAAGCTAAAAGATAATAAAAGTGTTTAGAAAACAACCCCAGCGTGTAAATTTAAGATGTAAAATCCTCTCAGACGTCATGAAAGCAGGAAGCCGTGAAGGAGGGTGGACTTTAGGATTAGCGCCGTGTCAGAGGAGATGTTACTGATACACACCATGTAAAACTGCAGGCGGTAATGTTTCTTCACTAAACTCAGCACAAACATGCAGAAACCTGTGAAAGAGTAAACAACATGCTGTCAGTTTGTTCTGGATTAAACATTATGAATAAATCATCACAATTCATGTACTGAAGGTAGGTGTGTGGCATGCACAAGTTTAAACGATCAACCTTTAGGGTCATTTTAACCCTCGACAAATCAGATCTAACTGAGATTTACAATAAAGAGGATTTCTGTTTAAAGCTTGAGAATCAAGTTTGTCCACATGAATAAGAACATGTCCTCAAAAGGAGGCAAAACTGTCAAAAAAATCTCATGAAAAGTGGTAAAAAGAGATCGTTTTCAATAAAATAAACCAGCTGATCATTTTGAAGTTTAAAGTTTGTTTTGCAAAAAATTATTTTTGTTCCGATTCCTCTCCAGGAATGTTGCTCATTCCTCGACGCTACAATGTGAACGTTGTTTTAGGGAGAAATCCGATTCATTTCTGTTAAAAAACTAAAGGGGGAATCGAAGCAGAGGAGCTAAAGAGCACGTTTGTTCTCTTCAGACACAGAGGTCACATTGTCTTCAAGGACAGCCTCACCTGCCAGATACAAAGCGAAAGAAATGAAGCGGTGATAGCGAGCCAGGAACTGCAGCGGTTCCTCCCTCTGCACCAAAGCCCCAAAATAATCTGCAACAGTTTCACCATAGAAGAAGTAGTTGACACAAATCAGGAAGTACCTGAAGGAACAAAAAGAAAAGGGATTAGTTATTCTGATGACTTCCTTTTTGTGACTAAATGAACAATAAGCTCTGGGGTTTTACTACTATTTGTTGTGTTTTTGACCCACTGTACGTTGATCTACTGTCTGAGCAGTGTGTGTGTGTGTGTGTGTGTGTGTGTGTGTGTGTGTGTATGAGACAGAGAGGGGTGGCCTTGGCGAAAGCTTTCGTTTACTTCCAGCACGGCAGTGATCTTTGCTCTGAGCTGCACTGAATGCTGCAGTCACACACCGTGGGTGTGTGTGCAAACCGGCAACAGAGAAATGTGGGGTGGGGGTGGGGGTGGGGGCTGCATACCGAAAGAAACATTCAAATAAAATGTGAAAAAACATAACATTTACTAAAATAAAATAAATCCTGGTTAGTTTGTGTTTAGCTAAATCCTGTAAACGGAACCTTCCAGGTTTAAAGGCTGATGGTAACATGGAGTTACTCGTGTGAGGATAAAAGTTTATTTATTGATGAACTGATAAATGTCTTATCATTTAGTTTTTTAACTACGACTTGGCTGAGTGCAAATCAAAATGAACATTTTTAAAAACTGAGATTTTCTGTTGTGCTTTGACTTCCTAACCCAAAGTGGCTAGCTGTTATGCTAGCTCCGGAGTGTTTTTAGCTCATGATTCCTGATTTTTCCCATCTCTCCCTGCTTGAACAGCTGATTTCTTTGAATGAGTGATGAACCGCTCCAGTAGAAAGCAGTGAAGGCTGAGGAGACATTTAACAGGTAGATTTAGGTGTTTCTGAGCAGAAACTATGCTAACGTTTTTACAACAGTGACTTAAAACAGACACTAGGGGGTGCTAGAAAAAGTCAAAACTGCATAGTGTGCCTTTAAAATCACACCTCAGACTGATTCAAGAAAACACAGTGTTGTTATTTTGCAGTTAACCCAGTTAAAGCTGATCTAGAACCCTTGGTTCCAATAATAATTAAAAAAAATGGAACAAATACAGTTGGGAGCCCAATAGGATTCACTTACTCGGGTTCACTTCCTTGGGCTGTTTACATTTTTTATGGCACATTTTTGACTTTTTTGTTGCAACTGGAAACAACAAGAACTGGTGAAGTTTCTCAGTCAGTTGCCTTGATTTAAAACACTTTTTGGATGAACAACAGTAAAGTTTCTCATTTTCTTTTTTGAGTGGCCTGAACTCATCATTATAAAACCACAGGAATGGATTTTAACCGTTTCTGAATCCTATTACTATTAAACTAAACTGTGTGCTTAAATGATTGATAACCAAGACGAGGTTGTTATCTGTATCAAATAAAAAATATAATCCATCTACATTTGTGTTGGGATCATCTTTAGCTGAGCTAAGAGAGTTCTTCCTCTGTATTTTGATGGTGGATGGATAATGATGACATCATTGACACCTAGTAGCGAGACATGGGTGTTTAACATGGCAAGAAAATATATCTGGAGCAGAGTAGTTGGGGCATCAGAAAGAAAAAAAAACCGAACTTTCTGCTGACGAAACAAAAATGTGTTTGTCCTAAGAAAGTCCCAGATACTCTGACGTATTTTATCTCTTTAGATAGCATTAAGACAACCCAGGATTGTTTACTGACAAAGCAGCCAGATAACCTGAGAGCACAACGAGATAGAAAAACATCCAAATTGCTGTTTTGTAGCAGGAAGCTTCATCACATTCTGTACACACACTATTACAGTAATATAAGAGCATAAATTAAACATAACATTCTCTATAACAGTCCTTTTTAAAAGTACACACGTTAAAGTATTTTGTTTTCTGTCCGTTTAACTTACCAACTCAGAGTCCTGAACCAAGGCAGTTCATAGGAATGGTAAACTCTGTAGCCAATGGTGATGATTTCATGGAAACACTTGATTTGCACACACATGACCTGCATCAGATGATGGGAGCCAAGCAGCAGTAGGACGGTAAAAAGAAAGCAAGAAAACAAAGGTCAGGATGCATGTTCTTTAAACAAACTAAACCTCTTCTGTTGCTTAGGGATGTAAAACTCTGAAAAGCATCCATCACTGCGACTCACCACAAAGATAAGAGTTATGGGTCCCATATAGATGATGAGGAAAAAGCCTGAAATCATGGCTATGGATAAAACTCCTCGTATCCAGTAATTCTTCCACCTGTGGAGATTAAAATATGACAGAATTCCATAAAATTCAACAGAGACATGACATTAAAACCATAGATCTTTTTTATCAGAGCCTTTAAATTGATTTTTGGGTGGTGGGATTTGAGGCACGTGGAGCCTCAAGAAACACTCAGGGCTGGTCAGATTGAGAGACGCTGCTGCAGAACATGTCAAATTAGTGGCCATTTAAAAATATTTACAACAATTCTTGCTCAAAAAAAGGCATACCGACGTGTTAAAATGCTATATTAGCTATTTATAAACCTCTAAATGTAGCACGAGTTAATTTGTTTAGTTTTTGGTGTTCATGCTGCTGCAGCACCTACAGTAGTATAGTGATTTAGACGTTTGGTTGAAACAAATTAAACAAACGGTCTCATGCAAAATAGAGGTTTACAAACAGGTAATACAGAGTTCTCATGCACGGTACTTACTGTAGATAAAATGTCTTCAAAATGATCAAAACATCCCTTTAAATTTACCGTTAAATTCCGAGGTTACAAGGAAAGGTGCAGTCTAAGTTTTTACATTAATTTAAATGTAAGAATAGTGTAAATACTGTTGTTCACAACAGAAACAAAAAACAAGTTTGTAAAAAAGCTGAACATCTACAGCAGCTGAACACGGTAAATACCTGACCAGTCATCCACGTATTCCAAGTACTCTAGTTATCCTATCGGAGGCAAACATTCCCAACAATTCTCTTTATTCTCACTTGAGATAGTCATGACTTGGTTGGTCAACAAGCTCTAAGAATAAATTCAGACTTTTATACGTGTGGCAACAAGAGAGGACAGCAGGAGAGGTGGAAACAGGAGAGATCCATTTGGGTATTTTATTATAAAGTCAGGTAAAAACAATTTTAATTATAAAGTAATAATAATATAAGGTAATAATCCCTGTTGTTATTTGCAGTTTTTATGCACAAATATACTTGTGTGGTTTACTTCTCAGTCCTATAACAAGTTACAGGTTATCCTCATATGTAGGTGATATTTTTATCAGTTTGCTAGCACTACCTGTGCCGCTGCAGTATTATTGTTCCATCGGTGGAAAAAGGCGTTGGACCCTGGAGTGTTTTCTGCAGCACATCGTGTGATTTGGAGCTCGGAGGCTCACTTTTCAGAACGGAGAGCAAAACAAAAGAGAGGAAACGGCTGAAAGCTGCACAGAAGCCAAACAGGCCACAGAGCCTGCTGTCTGCTGAATGAACGGAGAGGAAAAACAGCTGCATCATGAAAAACGCTGCTGCAGCTTCCACTCAGCGCTCCATCACTTCTCCTCTTTCCTGTATTTGCTTTTTAACAACCCTACGATGATCACACAGGAACAGAAGCTTATTGGATGACATCTAACTTGTTCCGTTTGCGTCATTTTCTCCCTCCTGATTTCTCTCTGTAATCGAGGGTTTCTGCAGCACTTGTGCAGAGAGCCTGCAGGGATTAGAGCCTCCTTAAGAGTCTTTAAGCACCGTGACCTTGCTATCATTCCCTCAACTTCACAACTGGATGGGAGACAGGCCTCATTTGTTTGAGTTTAACTTCCTGGATTCTCTGGAAAAACATCAAAAAGCTGAAATAATTAAATGTGTACTGTGAAAACATGAAAACTTTCATCTGTTTAATACTTTTAGGAGTATACTGACCCGTCAGCCAGTGATCAAGCTTTGATTCTTGTCACCAGATGATCAACTGGTGCATCTCTACATGAATCATGTTTAATCCATTGGTTATTTTCCAGGGACATTAATAAACATTTCAGCAAACTTCAGCAAAATGTGACAGCTACAAAAGGTAAGCTAATCAATGTTCAGATCGATTCACAGAAACTCCCTTTAAGAGTACAGTATTTTAAAAACAACTTCAAACTATTTAGCCTCAGAGTGTAAAACCAGGGAATCAGCTGATCCACATTTAAACTGCATTTTGCCTCTTTGAGAAAACTGAGTGGAACTGTGACTGTGAGAGGTTTGCTTTTTGACTAAATGGCAATTTAAGAATCCTTAATGCTCCATCTGTTTGCTGTGACAAATTAACGCCCCTCGTTAAATACATGTACATGCATGGAAAAAAAGTCCAGATTTACATTTTTTATTTAACCAAAGCCGTTCCTGATCAATACCACTGTCACTTTTTATACGATCAATTTCTGCTACAGTCTGAAGTGGACAAGCACCGATTTAGATTTTAATGGCCGATACCAGATTTTTCTTTAGTTGTGACTTTCGGATCCCATTTATCTCAAAGAACTACAAATAACAGAATACTTTTAAAAAGTTCTGACCAACTCGAAACGTTTGGTTCTGGCAGTAAAATCGTTCACATCACATTGCATTATTGGCGCTTAGCAATGGTGAGTTCATGGACTGAAAAAAGAAATTAGAATATAGAGTTTCAGACAAGCTACTAACAGATTAGGACAATTATGTTGAATATTGACTATTTCAGTTCATTAGCTAATTTTTTGGATGCATCTCAAGTAGGGATGTATCGGTATTGGTCCGATACCAGATACATTAAGTTACTCAATACCAGGAAGCGATACCAGTGGCTTCACCGTCTGCGACTTGTGATTTCTGTTGTAGTGTCCTATATTGAACACTAGGGGGAGCTATTGAGCTAAAGAGGAACAGTGTGGGTTGAGAGCTGGAGATGGTGCCAAATAGTTCATTTTATTTGGTTAAAATGTGGAAAACTGCAATAATTTCACTGTGAAATCACAGAAAATGGTTATTTTTCACCTTATATTTGAGTTTTGTGATCATTTTTATTAATATATATATATATATATATATATATATATATATATATATATATATTTTAATCTAACTCAGTTATTTGTTGTAAAAAGCAGAGAAGAAAAAATAAAAGCTGTATTCCAATTTGTTGCATTTTTGTGTGTGGTAGAAGTATCGGTATCGGTACTCGGTATCGGCGAGTACTCAGATTTAAGTATCGGTATCGGATCGGTTTTGAAAAAAGTGGTATCGGTACATCCCTATTCTCAAGTTTTATGTTCTTTCAAGGACTTTAATCAAATTCAAGCACTTTCAATGATTTCACATCTTTGTCATCTTTGATAAATTCATCCTTGATCAAATACAGCGTTTAACATTTAGGCACTTACAGGTAAATATGTGTTTAATGTTTTGTGTAATTATGTTTTGTCTAAGAACGATGACTAGAAAACACCTGGTGGTGTGTGTGTGTGTGTGTGTGTGTGTGCGCTCCTGTACCTGGGCGGCAGCCCCTCCAGAGCTTTGGTCAGATATTCTGGAGTGTTGTCCGTGTCCTCTGTGGGGAGAGGAACATCTGGAGTGTCCGTTTTGGAGTCAACGTCACATTCTCCCTCTGCGTCGCCTGGCAGGCCCAGCCTGTCATCAACATCCGCTTCCTGAAGAAAAACACAGGTGATCAAACACAAACTTAATGGTTATAAATACACACCTGTCACAGGGGAGCATTTAAACGCTGGCATAAAACATTTATAGAAAATTAAATAGTCCTAAAGGAGTCTGTTTCACCTTTTAGGTCAGAGTTTTAAACCTTATGTTTGGAAAAACACTTGTTTCATCTCATACAATGATCTCAATATTTCTCAAGATTCAATGAATAATTTCTAAGCGTTTTATTCAAATCCATCCAATGTATCATGAGATACGTCATTTCTTTGGCAAATGCACACAGAGACAGGCCATTAGACAGCAGGAGGTAAAAATATAAGTATCTCCGTCCTTCTGAGAAACCTCGGAGAACTTCAGACGTGGGACGAAAAACGAGAAAGTCAAAGTCGAGCAGGAACAAAGAGCTGAGCAGATGGCTGTTTAACAGGTCAGAGTTTAACCTCTCACCTACGAGGGGGAGGAGACTGTCTGCAGAACAGGTAGGTGTGTGTGTGTGTGTGTGCGCTCTAAATTTGGCTGGGATTCAAAACAAATGTACTTTTTAAACCACAAATATCCTCCAGGAATCCAAAACACAGCAGTAGTCTCACTGAAACATTTCAAACACTCACCGCAGTGATTTCCTTCCATGTCATAATTTGTTGTAATAACTCATTTAGCTGTACTGAAAAATATACATATACTTCTCACAAATATAGCCTATATATTTTTTATGTTAATTCAATAAAACCCATCAGCATGCTGATAAAAAGACAAATTTGAATCTCATGAAGTTGGACCTGATTAAAAAAAACTCAACATTTATTATCCCAGATTTAAACCTTTAAACATTTTCCAAACTCTTCTGTTCTCAGACTAATCTTTAACACGACACGGAGGAGAGCGAGGATGAGTTTCCTCCTAATGAGGGCTATTTTAAAACCACCTCGCTCTTCCAATTTGGTATTAATTTTCCTGAGAGGCTTGCCAGTGTTCCTGGACTCGTATTTTTTACCATTCATGGGTTGTTTGACTCAGACGCTGCCTAATGTGGATAAGTGGGGTCATCAGGGTCTGCTCAGGAAGCAGTCGAAGAGGGAAAGACGAGGGATTAGCAGTTAAAGAACGAGGAGGTATAAATGTAGCTTCTGGTTTTAACGAGGGAACATTAATACAGCAGATTAAAACAGCAGAAAGATTTAAGTTAATGACTAAAACTGGAGAAATATAAACGTACTTTATTTAGACAATTTTTATGAATGATTCTGCTCGCTTGTTTTTAGGATTTTTCTTACTAAAATTACCTTTAATTTGTGATATTTATTTAAAAACTCCAGAGAAATGGACAAATCAGGTTCTAACTTGTTAAATATTTTAACTTCCTAGTCATGATGTGGTTTCCTAATCTGAGAGAAATTACAGCTTTGGACTAAAACCTAGTCTGTGAGATATCTACAAAAACCTTCAGCAGCATAAAATCTGGTGACAGAATGAAATAAAACGCAACAACAGCTGAATGGTTCTCTGACGTCGGACAGCCAGAATCAGCTGTTCAGCCGTCCATCAGCTCATCTTTATCCTCCTCTTCCTCCTGGCTGTGAAGGCAAAAGGGAGACCGATGGAGGAGAGGAGTCTCACAAGAAGTGACAGGAAGCACTTTTAATATTTAAGGTGTGTTTAAACCACACGACTGAGAACATTCAAATGGTAATGTGTGTTGGTTGGTTGTGTATTACTCATGAGGGAGACGTTCTCTGTATTAGAATAAGGTCCATAAGAAAATAAAGAGTTAAAAACAATCATCTGAAACCATAAATGCACAGGCAGGATGATGATGAGAGGAATTAAACGAACCAGAAGCAAACAGCAGCCTGAAGTTTCACTTGCAGCATCTCAGCTGTCAACAGTTCTACTTTTGCTAACAAACTGCAGCGTGAAGCAATAAGAACCTTTCAGCAGGAAGAGCAGCCACCTGGGACGCCCATCACAGAAATCAATGCTGCTGAATCAATAGGAGAGGAAACCCTGGGCTGCCGTTCTTTCTCTGATCTGCACCAATTCTTGATTTTAACCTCCGTCGTTTCAACACTGGTCTGTTTTTAGACTCTGCTTTGCTTTGACGATTATTAAAAAGTCTAAAAAACCTTGATCAGGCAGGCTGATTATGAAAAACATTCTCATTATTTTGTCAATATTGAAATCACAACTAACATGATATCCTCATTAAGCTTTGAAACGCGCTGCATTTATTTCACCTCTTCAGCTGAAAACACACCATGTGTCAAAATAAAAGCATCAAGTAAAGCACCAAACACACAATGAGACTCTGCAGGGCGCACTAGATTATATATTATTATTACTTCATTCAAGTTCCTCAAAGACTATAGTTTTAATCAAAGATTACCTTTAGAAATTTATATTTTGTTGATCAATATCTTGAAAGTGAGATTTTTCTGTTTTTTGTAAAGTCTAAAACATCCAGAGTTCACATTTTAGGGACTCTATAAAACACAGAACGTGTATGAGTTTAGTCTTCAAGAGGGGAGGAAGTGATTGTCCGTTGGAAAGCAGAACAATGGTTTTACACAAGTTTAAGTAATTTGACAATCCAATTATAAGCAGTGCAGAGCGAGACCCGCCTGACGACGTCCAGATGCCCAGAAGGAAACTCAACATCAAACCGTCCCAGTGACTGAATGCAGGTTGGTGAAGGAGCAGCAACGCTCTGTAGAACAGAGATTTAAACGTAGCCGACTGGCCGGTTAAATATTGAATTCATTAGACAGAGCTGGGATGTTCAAGCTACTTTCAGCTCTAGTAAAAAGAAATCCGCTCTAGTCTTCATCCGTTGATGTGAAAATGATTCATATGGAAGAAACTGCAGGGTGTGTAGCAAAGCAAAGAAATCCATTAACCTTTAGAAACAAGTCATGTGTAGGACTGACTCATCTCAACTCTACTCTGAGAGTCCGATACACAGACATGAAATCACCATGTTTAATCTGTCACAACCAGCCTGGTCTGCTGTGGGTTGATGTCTCCCTCCCTGACAGTCTGCACATGTTTCACAACAAGTTCAAAATAAAGGAGGAGACTCGAGGTGCACAGTGCGACTTCTTGCTCAATACTTGGTCTCGTTGGGTGGATCACATGTAAAGTCTCTAACCTTTGTCTGAATCACAGAAAGAAGAAGCCTCATTACAGTTTCTGCAAAACAAAATACTTTATTAAAAAGTTTTTTCGTAAAGTCGTTACAGGCTGTGGACAGGAAGGATTTTCTGTGTTGCAGCAGATCTGAAGAAGCCTCTGTTGACATCCATTACACCTCCTTTGCTTCTTCCGCTCCTCTTCAAACCTCTGTGCTCACATCATCCAAAAGCTGGGCAGAAAGATGTTGGGAGTCTGGGACCTGATCCTGCAGCCATGTCTCAGTGAAACGCATGGTATTCTGGCTTGGTCCTCATCAGTACTTCAAGCTCTTATTCACAAGAGATCTCACAAACGTCCACTTCCTGTCGCTCTACTTAGCTCCTGCTCTACATCCACGTCTCCTCCTCTGTAACTCATCTGGGATTTTGAGTCTGAGTTTGGGAATTATTTGAGACTTTGGGATGTCAATTAGCAGCCCCTCTTGTTGCTATGGTTACAAATCATAACAAGTGGCCAAAAAGTAGAAACGTTATCCTCCAATCAGCGCAGCATCCAAGCCAAAACAACAAAAATCAGTCAAAGAGGCAACGCCTTCAGTGTGCAAAATGAAGAAAATTCCCAAAATAAAAATGACACAACAGAGCTACTGTAACGAGCTGACACCATGTGTGATGCTACTCTAGAACTCATGTGTGACTAACTAACTAATTATAGGAAACTGGGACGGAAGTTACAAATAGAATAACTCACAAACCTAAACAGGAACACGTATGTGCTCAAGTTAAATGTTTTTGATGGTAAAAGTTCCAACATGATGGAGTCAGGGTTTCAGTGAATCCGCCTTCTGTGGATTTGAGATGCTTCCCCTTCATCTCGTGAGTTTTTAACAAGCAGGCTTAAGAATGCAGTTTGGGAGAGGCAAGGACAAACGAGCTGGGACATTAGGACAACATCAAGCTCAGAGAGAAATGAATGAACTGTAAACAAACTCAGCTTAGCAACAGGAATGAATGCAGACAGCTCAGCTCCTGCAGAAGAATCTGTTTTAGTACGAGACGCTCCAGAGGGAGCCGAGGGTTTCCGTTTGTGTTTGAGAGAAACAAGATGAAGCAACGCCCCTGTTTGTAAACAGAAACCGGCCATTGCATCATCTAATAAATCGCATAAGAAGCAAACTAAGGAAGTCACATTTAGAAGAATTCTACTGAACACATCCAGCCCAACACAACGTTCAAATCACTCATAAAAAAACATTTCTTAGCACGCACTCAATTTGTAGTAAGACTACACAACAATGCACACTTTAAAGCAGGTGATGATGGCTGATTAAAGATTTACTGTGAGAAACCCTCGTCTGGACACATCGCTGGGCTATTTAACACAGAGGTGTCCAAACATTTCAAGACAAGGGCCAAAATCACAAGATTAAAAAACTCACAGCCCACAACAATGTCATTTTATTCAATTTAAAGGCACACTATGGAGTTTTGGGTTGATTTTAGCTCCCCTAGTGTCCGTTTTAAATCACTGTCATGAAAACGTTAGCATTGTTTTTGCTCAGAAACACCTAAATCTACCTGTTAAATGTCTCCTCAGCCTTCACTGCTTCCTACTGGAGCGGTTCATCACTCCTTCAAAGAAATCATCTCTGTTCAAGCAGGAAGAGATGGAAAAAAAAAAATCAGGAATCATGAGCAAAAACCACTCCAGAGCTAGCATAACAGCTAGCCACATTGGGTTAGCCTAACCCTCGTGAGATACGTGGCTTTGTGAGACTTCAGGGCACTGGACCAGAGACTCAGAAGTTACAAACGTGGTATTCTGGATCCAAGCAGCAGATGGGCTGAGAGACTTTTATTAACCTGTAAAGGGTCAGATTAGCACAGACTGGATCAAGGACAAGATTTAAAAATATGAAAAAGTTACTTTAAAAAGATGCAAAAAAAAGAAAACCCTAAAACCTTGATAAAAGACTAATCCTTCAGATTGGACTAAACCTTTAACACTTTAAAAGATTTACATTTTTAAGCATTTTGTGTCGTTCTGCTTCATATTAGTAAAACCAGAAATGTTAAAAAGTGTATGCATCAACACCCTGAAGGACTAAATTCTACCATTTCTGAAATGCAGCTGAGGGCCAACAAAATCACTACAAGGGCCACAAATGGCCCCCGGGCCACACATTGAACATGCCTGATTTGACATAGCTGAAATAGAAGACATTTTGTTATTTTCCTCACAGAAATACTCAAAAACAGCCGACTATGAAAACAAATCTTATTAGTCTGATATCGAGTATTGGTCGCATATCCAAACCGCTTCTCATCTTTTCATCAAACTTTATAAAATACAGCTGAGCTCAGTCTCTCACATTGACATATTTTAACACAGCTTTGCCGTTTGGTTCATTCTCAGTTCATCTGCAGCTTCACAGACTCCACAGAGCCTCAGAGACGGCGCTTCCCCCCGTGAGATCATCGGTGGAGCGGGTGGGATGGATGTCTGCAGCACGTAGGAGCTAAGACACCTGAGCTGTCAGGTAACTCTCACATCAGTCAGGTAGGTTAAACCCCACAAGGCTACAGAGATGAGATCAAACTGGTATTCTATTCAGATTATCTTAGAAATATTACCTTGATTGAACTCAGTTACTTGCTAGAATAATATGAGGTCAAAAGTTATACCTGCTTTAATTTTTACCACAAACAAGGACAAGTTCTTAAACTGTCTTATTTATTCTGACAAGAGTTCATAATTCTAAAACTTTAAAGGGAGAAAAAAGATGCTGCAACTAAAATGTATTGCAAATCGTTAGTTTTTATTTTATTATGGCGTGTTTTAACTTGTTGTAGACTCAGTCTCAATGCTACAGGTGGCAAGTGCCAATTTTATTTTTATTACCACTATACTGTCATAAATGACACATATAACATTTTAATTTAGTTTTTATATTAATGTTAGTCAACAAACAGCTCAATTAAAAAGAGTAGAAGATTTTTCTGAATATTATTTTACAGATCAGAACTTAAAGGGTTAAAAATCTTCTAAAAAAATTAACTTTTTAAATTACCTAAATAAAAAATGTTGATTTTATTCATTAAGTATTTAGATAAATGGAGTTAGGTCATTTATGAAATGTAAAAACAGTTGGCAGAATTATTAATATTTATTTAACTGATTTAATAATGTGTTTTTGTTTATGCCATATCATACTATAAATAAGAAAATTAAAAGGTTAGGTAACTGAGAGTTTTTTAAATAATTGTTTTTATTCACAAGTTTTATTTTATGTCTTCCCCTTAAAGTTATCAGAATTTCCATTTTTCTTTCTGCTAAAAACAAACTAAGTTTCCCCCATAGGTGCTGTGATGTCAAGGCTTTATTTTAGAACAAAAAAAAGTCAATAAAAGCCTTCAATACAAGGTTATTTCACTGATAAATGCCTTTAGATAAACAGCAGAGAGGGATGAAGATGGAAACAGAAGTTTTTCCAGACGGTGGAGAACTTTCCTAAAAATCTGCTCTGTGGCACAGATGAGAAACTCAACTTGCAGAAATCACAGCAAATCTGCAAACGTCACAAGTGGCTACAAAAAGCTTTTTCTTGGCTTAAAATGTGATTTGATGGAAGCCACTGGAGCTGTTTTTATATTATGAGCCTTTCCCCACAATATTATTAAAATTTATGTCACCAATCAGGAATTTGTCTGCATATCAAACAGAACATAAAGGGTGGTAGATAAATGTCATCCTAGTTATATCCTAAAACTCAAAATGTGCTTTACAGGTTTTTATGTAATTCAAGAACTCTGGAGACCTAACAGTGCAGTTTTTCCTTTTTTAGATCATTTGGATCTTAGAGGTTTAGGGGAAAGTGTGCACAATTCTTTTTGTATTTTTATGTAAAGGATTAGCTTCCCTTCATAAAGTCAGGGTTATTCAGTAAAACCTGTAAGCAGACCTTGAAAACAGTTGTCTTGACCTTGTCACTGTACTCAGCTTGATTTACTGATATGCTGTTGTTTTAGTGTAATGATTAATACATTAAAGCAGCTTTTAAAACACTTTACAGTAGAATAAGTTACATTTGTACTTTCATTTTAATTGACTAAAATTGTTTGATTTATTTAGTTTTTCTTATTAAAACAGTTACGAGTTAAAATATTAGGAAATTTTGTTTTTATGAGAAAAAATACTGTAAGAATGCGATGTTAAATAATAATCATTACGTCTGATTTAAACTTAATATATTAACAGGCCTTCAGCTCCCTTAAAGCCACTATTAACATTCAGAATTTATGATTTTCATATTAAGATTGAGTGAAATGTAATAAAATACTCTGCTATAAAAAGGCCGTGAACGTCGCACCACAATGCAAGCCGTCGGTGTTGATTCCAGAGTTCGTTCCGGGACCGTGTTGTGGTTCTAACAGGATTAACCGAACGGCTAACCAGCCCGACTAGCTCTCTGCTCTTACAGCAACCTGCCCAACTTGTTTTCGGGGCGAGGTTTTACAGCAATACTGGAATCTTTGTATTGTACCTTGTCGCTGATATTGTCGGTGCTGTCAGGTTGTCCTCCGCCTCCAACTCGCTTCCTGAGCTCCGTCATGTTTCGCTCGTTTCTCCGACGGGACGTTAATGTGTCACATAAGCCGACTCAGAGGGCAGGCAGGAGAAAGGGAGGGCGAGCGGAGTCCAGTTCCGCAGTTTTATCCAACAAAGTCCAGAATTTTCTACGTGGTTTGATTCAAACGCGGTCCAAGAAGAATGTCAGCTTTCCTGAAAGTCAGCCGGTTCCGACACCGAGTCCCAACAACACGAATCCACGGGACGCTCTGACCCGGCAGCCAGTATTTGTTTATCTCCGCAGTCACTGCGCTCCTCCTACTGCCGCAAAGTTCCGGTTATATGAATAAACTGTTTCCGGTAACAACTTTCAAAATAAAAGCATGGTTTAAGTTCTTCACCCTTGAATATTTCTCTCTCATGTCTAATGTTAGAATTTAATTTACCCATGAACTGTTTATTCAACTACCTTAAACTTTATTACAATTTAGAAATCTTGCAAAGCAGAGCATCTAGGGTCATCAACAGAAATGAAAAATGCAACTATTTTTCAAAAAATGTCACTAATAAAGTTAAAGAAATAATATAATTGATACAACTAATACTAAAATAAACAGTTAAATATATTTCTACGTCTACCAAATTCCTAAAAAAAAAAATTTTTATATTCCCAAAACATGGATTTTAAATCAAAATGTTTAACTTTGTTTAATGATAGATAGATAGATAGATAGATAGATAGATAGATAGATAGATAGATAGATAGATAGATAGATAGATAGATAGATAGATAGATAGATAGATAGATAGATAGATGCAAACAGGTTAAAATTTTCACAGAATTGCATCTCATTTTTTTATCTAAAAGTATAAATTATTAAATAGTAAATAAATCCAGGTTAAATAAATTAGGCATATTTAAAATATGCTATTCTAAGTTGCATTTGTTGTTTTTTATTTGTTATTCTATATTACACTTGTCTAATGAAAATCTACAGGTAGGAAAAGTTTATTTTGAAGTACAAGCCACTTAATTTCCGGTATAAATGTGCGCATTTATTGGACTTTATACAGGTTTGTCGGTTCTGCTGCGGTACTCTCCCTCCGGTGCAAACTGTGCCAACCTGTCCAAACCAGTAAGACCAGTAATGTGACTTCAACCTATCTCATTATTTTTATTCAATTTAAGTTCATTCCTGAGGTCAGTTTTGAGGAGGATCCCCATTTGTCTCATGAAACCCATGACGTGTAAAATCTAAAATGAGAGTGGTGTTTGACTTTGTAAATGTGTTTAATTATAACAGAATTCAGGAGGATTATTGTTAATTGAACTGATAAATTAGCAATTTTTATGGTAAATAATTTTTGGATCATAAATTAAACTCATATATTGCATCAACATGACCTAAAAACACTCCATATCTTCTTGGCTTAGAAGTAGATGAAGACAAGGAGAGGACCTTTAATCAAATATGTAGTAAAATGGGAAGTATCTCATTTAAATGGAATGTAAAAAAAAAAAGAAAAAGAAAAGACTAAAGTTATGGTACACTAGAGAGTGTATAATCTGCAAAACTGTTGCCAAAAAAAAAAAAAAAAAAAAACATCTTTCAAGAGAAAAATCTGAATCAGTGCATATTTGCTCTGTGAGTTAAGTCCTGATGTCAGACAGGAACCATTTTACATTTTCATTCACATTATTTAAATTGATTGAATGTTTAAAGCAACAGCACGATGTTTATGGCAGGGACGTGAAGAGAAACATGCAGTGAATCATTAAACATGGTGGTGGTGGTGGTATCATCATGACTTTGTCTTGTTTTGCTACATTAGGATTGGATCAGGGGTGGCTCCTTTGACCGATAATGATTTTAATCTGAATAAAGTTTGTTTTAAAATTTACATTAAAGTGTTGTTGTTGTTTTGTTAGACTTTCAGCATCCTTGCTGAATACACCTCACTTCAACTGTTTTCAAATAATACTGCCTTAATTTATAATGAACTTCTTTAGAAATTACAGTATCTGTAACATATCCTAAGTATGATTAAATAATGGTTTTAGATTAAAGATGGTGTTCTTTAATTTACTCTTTATTTTTCAAAGTTGTTCAACTAGTAGCAAGTTGTATAATGTTGTTTGTAATTTCACCTTATTGCCACAAGAGGGCGATAGCTACCAAGGTTTTTCAACTAAAAGCGCTGTAAATAATGCTTGTTGTAATGTCAGGAAACCGCCACAAGAGGGCGAGTGTTTGTCAGCAGAAACAGAAACCAAAGACCAATAAATCACAAGATAGTTCACTGCTTTGTACTACCACATCATTAGCTCGCTGTTTTTAAACATTACTGCCTTGATTTATAAGTTTCTTTTAAAATTCCAGTATTTTAACATAACCTAATGGTTTTACATCAAATATGGTCTTCTTTATTTTACTGTTTTTTTTCCAATGTTTTAAAACTAGAAGCACTGTGAAAAATGTTGGTTGTAATTTCACCTTATCGCCACAAGAGGGCACAAGCTATCAAAGTTTTTCCAACTAAAAGCACTGTAAATATTGCTTGTTGTAATGTCAGGAAACCGCCACAAGAGGGCAGTGTATGTTAGCAGAAGCAAAACCCAAAGACCAATAATTCACAAGATAGTTCACTGCTTTGTACTACCACATCATTAGCTCGCTGTTTTCAAACATTACAGCCTTGATTTCTGAGTTTCTTTAAAATTCCAGTATTTTAACATATCCTAATGGTTTTACATCATAGATGGTGTTCTTTATTTTACAGTTTTTTCCCAATGTTTTAAAACTAGAAGCGCTGTGAAAAATGTTGGTTGTAATTTCCCCTTATCGCCACAAGAGGGCACAAGCTACCAAGGTTTTTCAACTAAAAGCACTGTAAATAAAGCTTTTTGTAATGCCAGGAAACCGCCAAAGGAGGGCAGTGTGTGTCAGCAGAAACAGAACCCAACGACCAATAAATCACAAGATAGTTCACTGCTTTGTACTACCACCCGTTAAATAAACCTCACTTCCTTATCTAGTTGTTTTCAAACATTACTACCTTGATTTGAGTTTCTTTAAAAATTCCAGTATTTTAACATATCCTAATGGTTTTACATCAGAGGTGGTGTTCTTTAATTTACTGTGTTCTTCAATGTTTTAAAACTAGAAGCACTGTGAAAAATGTTGGTTGTAATTTCACCTTATCGCCACAAGAGGGCACAAGCTATCAAGGTTTTTCAACTAAAAGCACTGTAAATACTGCTTGTTGTAATGTCACAAAACCACCACAAGAGGGTGAGTGTGTGTCAGCAGAAACAGAAACGAAACACCAAGAAGTCACAAGATAGTTCACTGATTTGTGCTACAGAAGGACACCAACAATAGAAGTAGTTGGGCTGTTGTAACAACAACAACAAAAAGTCAATAATTAAGTGTTTCCCATGATTTCAGTGCCAAAATTAGATAAATATGGGTGGAGTTTATATAGAAAATTGTTTAAATTGTGGTAATCAATGTTTGGATTGTGAAAACAGAAGCATTCTGAAGAAGAAAGTGTAACGTTCCTGTCCACCTATAGTTAGTAACTGCTTAAATAGTTAAATTGTTTAAGAATTATATATAAATTAATGGAAATCATTGTTTTTTGTCAAATTGTAAACATGCTAGTTATAGTGATGGGCAATAACAACATTCACCTTTCGATATACCATTAAGTTTCTGGAACTTTTTTGTCGATACCGATACTTTGCCTCATCTCTAGCTCGTTACCTTAACAAGATGAGAAACTAAAGCTCTTGGTGGTAAACAGCAATTATTTATTGAAATGAAATTAAAAGAATAAGTACCAGATCTATTGCATTATCGTAACATTTTGTTTCTGTAATGGGCGGGGTTTTAATCTACTTTTATTTTCTCTGGCACGATGTAGTGAACACAAATATACAAGGAACATTCAGCTATCACAGATTGCACACCAGATACTGTAGTAATGCAGCCTAATACAAGACCACCAAAACAATCCTGCATTTCTGCTCTTTTCTTTCCTTCTTTGCCTCCTTAATTAGTCTGTAGTTTTTCCATAAAGAGTACAAAAGTCCACCAGAGTTGAGGACGTTATCTGCTGCTGTACAGAAACCACTTGGAGTCGCTCGCTTGGAGCAACTCATCAAACAATGCCTCCCAAAAAATTACAAACAAAATCATAAACCCAGAAAAACAAAACGATCTAACATGTACAATACACTGACACAGAAAGTCAGCTGTGTTAATAAAAAGTAACAAAACTTGCTGAAATAATCATTTAAAAAAAACAAGTTACAATTGCATAAATACTTTGTACAGTTCATTATCTGCAGCGAAATGCACCTTCTGTGTTGAAATGACAACGTAAACCTGAATTTAATAAAAACCCATGATTCCTTTAAGGTTTTTTTTGTACAAGATGCAAAGGAACTCGATTGACAGAAACTAACTCGGCCTCTTCAGCGTGACGACACGACTGCTCTCAGTCACAGAACGGAAACCCCGACGGTAAAAGGAGTGCTTCTAATTCCTATCAGTATCATTATCACAACAAGAGGACCAGTGGCAGTGGATGATCAAAGGAAATGTTTTTCTCAAAAATGTAAAGTTCTCTCTGGGAAAGAAAGGACAAAGCAGCGTTTGAATGCACAGCTGGTGGCGAACTAAAGAAACGGTTATTCATGAAGATAAAAAGAAGTAATCAGCAAAACAAAAGAGAAACACACATTCTGGCAAATTAATATTAGCATCAAACAGGTTTATCAGGGGTGTTTAAATGGTAAACCTGAACCTTTGAACAATGAATTCTGGGTAATTTGTATAACTTAGTTTCTATGAGGTTATTATGATGCCATAAATGTATGAAAAGTGCCACAGTTATGTCACATTTGAAGCCATTTTCTACCTAAAATTGATTTGAGTTTAAAATTTGATTTTGCTAATTTGGCCAAAAATGTTTCCAAATCATTTAAGAATACACTGCATAAAAATCTACTTGGTTTTTCTGCCTCTATATGGTTTTATTTGATTTAAAACTCAAATTTAAAGCAGATTTAATCAAATTTTACACTGAAAAAGAGTAAAATATTAGCAAAAGTTTGAAACCATTTCAGCTTAAAACACATTTTGGTTATTTATTTGTTCTAACTACCTCGGTCTAATCAAGAGAATAAAAACGGCACCTTTAAAAAAACATGATAAAAGTGATTATTTCCCAGCTATTATTCTTGTTTCATGCTGTAAAGACTCGAGCTAAATTACAATTCTGGTAGATACATTTATTCTCTGACTAGCTTGAAGGCAAAATGTTGGCTATACATATATTTAACGTGTTTCCTTATTTAATATCACTAATTAGACTTTAAAGTGTTTAGAATTTAAAGGCTAAAAACCTCAGTTTAACTGACTTTAACAACCTTCACATTATGTGACCCATTTATTTCTAACTTTTAATGCAAAACATTACATTTCTTTTAATAATTTATAATGAGTTTCTCTCTGATGATCTGCAGATAGAAGCACTCAGGATAGTGTGTGTGTGTGTGTGTGTGTGTGTGTGTGTGTGTGTGTGTGTGTGTGTGCGCGTAATGGGATCCCGTTTTTTTGTGCATTCAAGAAGCTGCTTTGATGCGAAAATGACACGAGAGAAAAAATTTGAGGACATTTAAAATCAGAAGAAATGGAGTGATATGTTTAAAAAGACAAAAACGTCAAACGGTAACGTTCTGTTCTCAGAGAAGCAGCAACAAATATCTACAAATGGAAATTCATTTAAAGGACAAATGATAAACCAAAAGCTAATTGGCAAAATAAACAAACATTGATGATCGGTCTCAGACGGCTTGGCGAACACAAAATAAACTCAGACTTTTGTAAACAACAAACTGATCTGGAAATTCTTTAAAAAAAAAGTGATTTTTGCATAACTTGACCCACAGACATTAATTGTTGACATTCATATCTCTTCCTTTGTACTCTGGACTCTGTGACTTGTGATGCAGGTTACACACACACTTTGTAGTTTTTTCTTTTTAAAGCCAACAGTGGTTAGTCACAACGCTAAGTTACAAGGAAGTTGGTTTTTTCTTACTGACCTTCCGTTTTGTTCTGTTTGCAGAGTTAAAAGGCCATGAGACGTATTTACACTATACACAAGTCTGAAGTGACAGAGACACGAGGGGGAGGGGTCTCTGTTTTTGATCTTCAAGTGAAAACGGAGATTGATTCAGATGAGCTGCATCCTGTTTTCTTTAGGTGGCGAGTGCAGGTGGTCAAAGTGATCCTTCTGTTCTGTCATCCTGTTGAGGTCTCTGAGCGTCACCGCCGTGCAAATCAGTGTTTGACTGTACAAATGGTTACGGGGTGTTTGAGACGATTAAAGGAGGCGGAGTTTCAGAGGATTCGAGTTTTGTGGGAGGAGTTGAGGGAGTAACGAGGCAGGTGGAGGAATGAAATGCTCCTCGGGTCTCTTATTAGCGGGGGGTGGCGGCGGAGCTCAGTTTCTGCAGCCGTCGTCGACGCTTCGCTCATGCTGAAGGTTGTAGTAACAGTTCTGACACACTCGAACAGGTGAGGAGATCTTCAGCCTTTTGATTTCTGACTGGAAACGACTACACCTGCAAAACAGGTGAGACGAGGTGGGAGTTCAGAAAACAGGAGAATCAGATTCTTATTTAGAGAAAAACAAATGGGAATCTAAAATACATTTAAAAAGAAACGTGAAGAAAAATTTAGACTGTACAAAATATTAAACTCAGCCCACCATCTAGTGAGATGATGATCTGATCTGGCCTTACCTCTGACAGAAGAGCTGCCCGCAGTTCCTGCAGTGGTGGCGTCGCTCCGTCAGGGAGAAGCGAACCGTGCAGCCGGAGCAGCTGTCCACCCCCTCGTCCTTCACCCAGTGGTCCGCCGCCGAACGGCCAGGCTGATCACTCACCGACCAGCTGAACACTCTGCCGCGCCCGTCACCTACCAGGATCTTACTGTGGTCTCTGCAGAGAGGAGGGAGCACAAAGGGATGGAGGCTTACTGGGAGCTTTACCACATTAACAATAGATTTAAAGCATCAACATGAAAAGGACGTTTTCCTTTCTGCATGAGATCTCTAGTACATTTATTCCAACTCATGTCTTGGTCTAGGCTGACTCTACTCTCTTACTTGGAGATGGCGAGGGAGGTGATCTCAGCTGGGTGAGCGTTGTCCTTGCGATCAAACGCTGTGTGCATGGTGAGTTTGCTCCGGAAGACCAGCTGGCGCTCCCATCTGTATCCTGTAAACACAAACACACCGCTGTTAGATCAGCCTTAAATAGAGGGAGAGCTCAGAGGAATAACTCACGGGTCACCCACCTGCTTTCAGCTGGTTAAACGTCCGTGGCTCTGTGGTGGGGGGGTAGAGAGGCTGAGGCGCTGAGACCTGGCCTGGGTGAGCCACGTTAGGAGGTGGACCTTTGGTTTGGCCTTCGGAGTAGTTAACAAACACAAAGCCATCCTTCTCATCGATGCTGAGGCTGTCCGACCAGCGGTGGGAGTCGTCAGAGCCGCTGTCCATCGACCACGATGCTCCCGCTCGGGATGACGGACCTTACAGAGGTTTGTAGAGAATAAAAACACCGACACAGGCAGAAGAATCATTTCTTCACTTTAGTTTGAGCAGAGCAGGTGGCTGGTACCTCTGGGTCTGTGGACGGTGCTGCCCGGCTGGCTGCCACCGCCGATTGAAGGGTTGAGTGGCGCTCTGGGTTCTTGACTCAAACTGGGCTCCTCTCCATCTGACTCACTGCTGTCGTCATCACCGTTCTGACTCTCGCCTCCCTCTGAGAAAACAAAAAATGTAAACACCTTATCAATTCCACATAATTTAAAACCTACTAACAGTTAGCGTTCCCCCTGAAGGACTCACCAATCTTCTCATCCCCACAGCAGTCAGGCACATCGGGCTCAACTGGATCTGGAGCAGGGGTTTCTGGGACTTGAAGGAACTCCATTCTCCAAAACTACAAGTACAAGTTTGTTTTAAGACATCTGCAACGAGTTAATGCTTTTGTCTGGTTCAACAAAGGTTGTGTGGCCGTATGGGTTTGGTTACCCTGACGACGCCGTCGGAGTGTCCAGTGACGATGACGTTCTGCGTGTCCCACTCGTTCATCTCCGACACGCAGCAGCACAGGATCTGCTGACTGCGGCCTGTGAAGGTGTTGGCGCTGGCGATGGGGCTGCCGTTAATGCTCCACATGTGAATGTAGGTTCCTGCACAAGACACAATATCGCCCTACACAAACGCACATCCATCCATTTAGCAAAACGAACAGCTCCTACCCACACCGTCTTGAAACTAAAGTTGTTTTGTTAGAGTGATAGACGTGACGTTTTGCTTCAACCCACCGTCAGTTCATTGATGCACAGAGCAGAAACCGGCGCTCGGTGTCCCCTGAGCTGTGTGACGAAGGACAGCTTGTTGAGGTCCCAGATGATGCACGTTCGATCCCGGGAGCCGCTGACAACGATGTGGTAAGCCGAGGACGCCGTCAGACACGTTACAGCATCTGTGTGGCCAAGTAAGGCCTAGAATAGAAGAAAATTCATTTCATTTACTTTTTTTTTTGGAGGATTTTTTTCATAAGTTCATCTCTGTTGAAGAAACAGATGAGCTTTTATGAGATGCAATCAGTAAGTTATCTTCCTTTAAGCAGCACAGACTGAAAAACACCAGAATGCTGGAGGAAAATCAAAGGCATCATGTACAAACTCTTGTATTTTTCTACTGTTCTAAAGACCCTCCAGAATGCTTTGTGTTTACAGGGTTCTTACATCTTCACTATGATCAAATTCAAGCACTTTCAAGCACTCTCAAAGTGATTTTTGAAGACTTTCCAGCACCTTACAACGGTTAAGATTTACACACGAACACAACTAGGGATACCACTTTTTTCAAAACCGATCCGATACCGATACTTAAATCTGAGTACTCGCCGATACCGATACTTCTACCACACAAAAAAATGCAACAAATTGGAATACAGGTTTTATTTTTTCTTCTCTGCTTTTTACAACAAATAACTGAGTTAGATTAAAAAAATTAAATATATTAAAAAATGATCACAAAACTAAAATATAAGGTGAAAAATAACCATTTTCTGTGATTTCACAGTGAAATTATTGCAGTTTTCCACATTTTAACCAAATAAAATGAACTATTTGGCACCATCTCCAGCTCTCAACCCACACTGTTCCTCTTTAGCTCAATAGCTCCCCCTAGTGTTCAATATAGGAAACTACAACAGAAATCACAAGTCAGACAGTGAAACCACTGGTATCGGTTCCTGGTATCGGGTAACTTTAACCGATACCGATATTGGTATCGGTGCATCCCTAAACACAACATTTACACTCAAAACAATAATTTCTATTTTTTTTTTGTGTGTGCTATAATCAATTTCAGCTAGTTTTAAGCAGAAATGCACTGATTTTGATTTGAGGCACAAACTGATTTTTGTTCCGTTGTGACCTGATGACACTGATTTTAAAATAATCCGATTCATCTCAAAGAACTAAAACAACAGAATGCATTTTTTAAATTCTGGTTTAACTTCAAAATGATGATTCTGGAGGTAAAAACGTTCACACGAAGCTCCCTTTGCACTTAGCGATGGCGAGTTGAGTTTCAAGCCAGCCTTTCAAACCGATCATGCTAAATATCAGCTGATTCTAATCGCATCTCTAGTTTCAAGTACTTCAAAACCTTTAAAATATTATAAATTTTAACATTTAAAGCACCAGTAAGGACCCTGTGTTTACCTGTTTGAGTGTAAGCGACTTGGTCCTCTCCTTGGAGGTTCCCGTCTCCCACACACAGATGGCGGTGCTGGTGCCACCGGTGATGACGAGCTTTGGATTTGGACATATGGCACAGAGGATCTGACACCACTCTGACAGACACTCGTACACCACCAGCGCCTGAAACAACACATGATCGTAGATCAGCTGACTGCTTCAGGCAGCAAACGTAACCATAACGATTTAACCAGATCAGTTGACTGTTACAGCAAAACCTCTGAGAAATTTAGCCTTTGCTACATGAATGCTGAGCAGGATCAATAACAGTTTGCAGCAGCTATTAAAGCAGACAATATTGACTAAAATAAATGTTAAAATGTCTGTTTTAGAGAGTGTAATAACTAAACATTATCTAGTGGAAACAATCTAGAACCTGTCATTTTGTTTAATATCTTGACATGGTGAGACGATTCAACTAAGTTTCTGTCATTAAGAACTGAGAGCATCAGATCCTAGTAAAGCAGAGTTGTTGAAAAAACTGTGCATCCATAAGAAATATAAAATAAACTTGAAAAAATCTGGAACCAGCAAACAAAAAACCATGACGGATAAAAGTTAACCGCATTTGGAGAATTTATACAGGTTAAAGTGTAATTTATTCAACCACCAGCAGGGGGAGATATCGCCTTTATTATTTTGAGCATTTCAAGGTGACATCAGGAAACCTGCAGTGCTGCATGTGGCAGTCTGTTGTGTTAATGTTGAATATCCACAGTTATCAGAATCTAGAAGACAACACAATCTCTTTCTTCAAAACCAAAAGTAGCTGCAGTCAACATATCACGTTACACCTCCACGCGAAGAAGAATGAAGGTCAGACAAGCAGAGAAGAGAGTGATTAACAGGTTACAGGTTTAAGTCTCAGAGGAAGTGGGTGTTTACCCACCTTATCGGATTCATAATTGGCCAAACGGCAGCTGAGGTCGGCGTAGCCCCAGGCAAATGTTTTGCTCCAGCTGGGGGGAACCAGGACTTTGTTTTGCTCTACAGCGAGGATCCCTTTGTCAGTGCAGACGATCTGACCCACAGGCTCCTTCAGCTCTGGATAAAGAGAAACGCAAAGAAAAAAGTGAGCGTTCACATCTTAAAAATACTCCAACAATGATCCCACTGGATCACGTTCTCTAGTATCACTGCGCGAGTGTATGGGCATAAATGTCAGCATCTTACTCTGTTGGTTCTTGAGTTGTGAAACATTTCAGCTTTTAGAAAAGGTGTGTGTAAGATTAGGTAAGTGTGTGTGAATCCATGTACCTTTAACAGGTGCTAGAGAAGGTCTGAGATTATCCAGGTGATGGAAGAAGATCTTGTCGCTGCTGGAGCTCGGAGGAACGCTTGTTAAATCTCCGTTGGTTTTACTGCGAACGCGTTTAGGAGGGTGGGGCTTCTTAAACAGCTACAAAACACACAGTGGGACTTTAACAACCTAATAAAAGTCCAAGTATGACTTCCTGTATTTTAGGAGTTTCTAACCTGTTTGGGGATCTGACCAAAGTTGTTGATGAAGCCGATGGTGGCCGTCTCTTTGAGCGGGTCGTTGATGTTGTAGATGTCCACCTGGCCCTCGTAGAACAGGTGGTGGAAGACATTTACTGCCTCCACTGCTGGAGGGCCCTGCTGCTTGTAGCCAAAGATCAGGTCGATCCATTCGTGGAGGTGGGCGGAAACGTAATCACACTCCAAGGCCTGCAAACCAACGTGGAGAAACGCGTTACGGCGCATCCAGACCTCAGGCTGTAAAGGTGGAGGGTGGGGTCGGTTCCTACATCTCTGTGGACTCTGATGAACTCTCGGGGGTCGCCTTTGGCCCACGGGGGGAGGATGACATCACCCAGTTTGGTGCCGTTCTGTTTGGCACCTGGTTCATCAAACAGAAAAGCAGAAAATATTAAAAACAAATGAATCCAAAGTTTTGTGCTTTAATCAGCCGGTAGTCATGATTCCAACTCTCTGACACCAACCCAGGTCAAAGTTGTTGGAGTTGAGCATGAACTCTGGAAGGTAGAAGAACTCTGGGATCAGCTCCTTCACGTCGGCCATGTTATGTTTGGAGGCGGAGAGCCAAGCTTCACGCACGCTGTGGAACATCCTGTCAGCGAGGTCAAAATGACCTCCCTAATGACCACAGACACACAGGATCTACTGTCAGACTCTTCACACCATCATCAGTTTGATTTCACGTCACTACCAGTTTTATAAAGGAATGTTTGCGTTATCCTACCTTTTTCTTTGCTATTTAGTCAGTTGTTGCAGTTTTATTTATGCTTTATAAATAAACTCTACCTAATTTAGCCCACTGAAACAAAAGACAGAATCCTCTATCTTTTTTTTCCTTTATGTAGCACAAACAGATGAAACAAAAATCATCAGATGATTAGTAGTCGATGGAAACGAGGATCAAACCTGAAGTCGGAGGAAAATCTGTGTGAAAGGCTCCATCCGGACCAAATAGGAGGCTACAATCATGGCTGATGAGTAGTGGGTTCCATAGTGGTACGCTGGAGTTTCACCTGGTGGGACGGAAATCAAATTATTTACTAAGATTAGTGAATGAATGAGTTCTGAACCGATATAAAGAGACAAAAGGTTCTGACTTTTCAGCTACTGAAACATGAGCAAATCTTAAATTTGTGCTTAAATAAACAAATCTCAGATTCAGCAAACCGATTCAAAGTGTGACTGCTTTGAAAAGAGTTTTTCTTTAAAGATACTTCTTACCATTGGGGTCTTCCCAGTCCTTGTACCTCTTCTTGTATTGGGTCAGTCGGTCGTCGGTCTGAGCGCCCATCGGCTTGGCGAGGTTACGGAACGTTTTAGGGTTGGTCAGGTCCAGTTCCTGTTAAAAAAAACACAACACAAACTTTAAAATGAGCTTCACAAGCTCAGCAAGAGTTTATCTACTGTTTGTTTTGATAGAAATGTATTAAAATGTACAGTTTTGACAGAAAATCAAACCCACTTCTGAGTCGAAGTCCGCCAGGATCCAGGGGAAGACGGGGTACTGCATCAGGTCGTTGTATGAGCGTCCTGCCAGCGTGTTCAGGTGCATCAGATACTGGAAGTTACTGATTTCTCCTCTCTGGAACACACATCGCAGATTAGAAGAGTCAAGATTCTGTGTTGTTGGTATAAACATAAAAATATTTTTAAAATGAGACGAGGTTCTAACCTCCCATCTTTGAGTCACAGACTTCTCACCGACCAGAGTGCTGAGAAGACCAGATCTGACAAACACAAAGAAAATGATTCAATTATGAATTTATTAACTGCCGTGATAGTAACAACTTTAACAGTAAAACTCTACAATATTTATATTTTACATCAATGAAAAATGATTTAACATCTGCAGATTCTATAAATCATCAAAAAGAGTCAAATGAAACCAGATCTCTGTCGGTACCCTTGTTCTACGCTGGTGTTGGGCCTCTGACCTGAGACCGACTCAGAGCTGTCAGCCAGTGAGGGCACGACCGCCAAGAATCTGCACAAAACAAAATATTAAGATCATATTTAAAAATGACAAAGCAGCAGGATTCACTCGTTTGTTTCCTGTGAGAGCAGCGTATATAGTTGACATTTTTATCCAGTACCTTTGGTAAACTTTGTTGCGAACGCCCTTCTGAAAGGCTAACAAGTAGTTCCTTCCATCTGCAGAGAAAACCTCCACCGCCATTGGCTGAAAGAAGAAATTACACATCATAGATAGAAATACATGATTAGAGCTCAGTGACTTTCTCTGTACTCAATATAAACCTTTTCTAAAGTTCTGTATTCTCAAGGTATGTGCTGAGGTAACGACTATATTAAGACTGAACATCTTTGTGTAAAAAATGTGCAAAATGCATGAAAATAAGAGAACACATCCCGTATACTCGGTGTATTCTGACCTGCAGCAGGTAGCGCCTCTTATGGACCTCCTTAATGTCTTCGTAGGCGAAGATACTGCAGGTTCTCTTCAACTGGCTCTGACCCTGTCGAGCTCCTCTGGGGATGATGGCCTCATGCAAACTGAACAGAAACATAACAGAGTTTTTGCATTTAAAACCATTCAGTTAAAGTTTCACACATCCAGGATTTGTCTCAAGATATTCAGTTTATTAAAATTATTAACAAGAAAGAAGCATTAGGATAAAAACCCCTCCTGAGTTTCGGTATATCTCACAGACCTTCTGCACTCTAATAGTCCAACCAGGAAACTCAGGTCAACAAACCAGAGCCTGCTGGAAGTCCCTGAGACCAGACTGAAGACCAGAGACTACTGAGGCGGTTTCTCCCCCTGCCAGGTTATACTCAACCTGCTCAGTCACCTGCTTTTACAGACCCCCTTTACTCCTTGGTTTTTACTTCAGGTTAAGCTGGTGTCCTCTGCATTGGTACTTTTATTGTATTTTTTACTGTTTAGTTGTTGTTTAATTTTTAGTTTTGGTCATTTTATCAGGGTTGTATATTTACTTTTATCTGTTCAGTACTTTGAATTATTACCATACTGATTGTAAGAGGAAAAATCTGGATACATACTAGGGTTGGGCGATCAGACGAATGTATCGACCATCGGCGATGGGCTCAGCCAATCGCCTCCCGTTTTTCAAGAACGATTTATTCGTCCCACTATAAATTAATTTCTTAATTATTAACAACGTTTGGTTGAAGTCAAAGGACGCAGCCCACGTAAAAATAATAAATAATGCTCTTTTTAAACGCAAACTCCTCCCAGCTGCAAGCAGCAGCTCCTTTTTCCTCCTCCTCCCCCGAGAGCTGGCGGAGCAGCGGTGTTTCCTCAGTCCGTAGCAGACAGACAGAGAACGGCAGCAGCTTGTGTTCAGAAAATAAATGTATCTAAATAATATCTATGGTGTGGTGGGGAGGAAACCATCAGAGACTGGCTTTTTACCAGTTAAACCGTGTTTATGCGTCGGCTACCGGTGCTAGGAATATTTAGCGAGTCATAACACCGATCTGGTGTTCAACTGTCTTCAGCTAAGTCTGATAAACGACAAAAACAACATGAAACTAAAACTGAAATACGAATAAAAACCCCTTCAGTGAACGTCGCTTCCATAAAATAAATCTCCGCTGCAGTTTGAAGTCTTTTTGAGCGATTTTGGTGACGGAGCAGCAGCAGCTAGCTGCTAGCTCTGTGTTAGCTTAGTTAGCACACAGCAGAAGGGTAAACACTCGATGTCGGAGCTCTTTGCTGCCACTAGACGTCTGTTTAAAGCCAAAGTAGCCCCAAACAGGAGACGCTGTGGTTTTTACAACTATTTCCTCAATTTTGGGACTTCTGAGTTCTAATTTGGCAAATCCATTAGTGTGTGTTTACATTGCTCCGCCCGCAAATATGTCAGCATGTCACCTACGCGAATAAATCACCCATCATTGATTTTTGGACTGACGATGGACGACTGGAAAAAAGTTACACATCACCCAACCCTAATACTGACTCTTTAAATGTGCTTGAGAGGATACAAATGTCTCCAAGTAGGAACATTCTTAAACTGTAACAAAGAAAAGTATGTATTTTCTAAGATGGAGTCATACAATTTATCAGTTTAATAAAGATTAAATGACCAGATAGTAGCACCAGTTCACTCCTTTAGGACAAAATGAGGAGTTGTGGAGCTACAGAGAGACTTAAAACTGAGAGACGTGACAAAATCCACCAACCATCTGCTGTTCTTGTTTTAAATATTTTCTAACAATGTCCCAAAGGAACATAGTGAGCTTCCTAAAAACATAAATACGTAAAAAGCTTTGCTGGGTTTCATAACGCCTGCTTCACCAGTAGCATTACGTCATCCTCCAAACAGAAACTCCCACTGCAGCGTCCAGTGAGATGATGTCATCCTTTTACATTAGAAGAGTCACTATGGCGTCCGTCAGCTGCAACGCCAGAAAAATCCTGGAAGTAAAGAGCCAGTCACAGAGGTGAGGACCTACTTGGATGGCAGTGTGTCGATGTCCCTGATCTCCCTGGACATGGTCATGGTGTAGCCATCAATGACATAGAAGTGCTCTTTCCCAAACAGCAGCAGACCCTCGCTGGTGTCCAGACCCTGCACTCTGGCACAGCGGTACATGTGCTGAATCTGGAACAGTGGATATGTGATGAGCAGATGGCAGCTAAAGAAACCTCAGATAAAAGCTAAATATAGCTTATAGATAAAAAATGTATTTTCTGCATGGCTGATTACTGATGAGATAACTGTTCTGAAGATTAAAGACGCCCCAGATGAGCTGCAGTATAAACCTCAAAAAGACTAAAGATAATAAGATAAAAGCATGCTGCTAGAAAAAAAGACATCTTAGTAAATAAAGTTTATTCTCCTCACCCTGCAACTAACTGGCTTTAATTAAAAGTCTTCATTAGCTTTTTTGTTCCACATAAATTCAGATTAAGCATCACTGCAGTTCATTTTTTTATTATACTTTTTATATCAATTAGTAAAATGTTTAGTAGGGGTGTAACGATATTAACGATATGTAGCGATATTAAAACGCCACAATATTTCTCGTTGAGATAAGTTCGATCTCGCGAACCCGCATGACCTGATTATGTCATTATTTGCATTTGGGCACGCGAGTGAAAACGTCGCTCCTAAAGCGAAAATGAAACTTAAAACGCTGCCGTTCATATCACTGTAAATGCAGCGCTCAGCTGCCCTGTTAGAAAATCGCGTGTCTGCTGTGGAAACAGTAAAAGAAGAACAGCTGGAGGATTGGTGTGTGGCTCGGAGCAGAAAGACATGGATCCCTACCCTGAAACCTCCCTGAAATAAAGAACAGACTGACACGAGGAGGAGAGAGGAGACAGACAGGTGTGTGCATCTGTAAACAATCTATATGAAACACTATTATCACTGAGTTAAACACAGTTTTATTATATAAAATGAAAAGCTTTTCTCAGCTTTGCATTTATTTTCTATTAATGATCAAATCCTTTAAGGATTTAGTGAAGTTTAACTGAACTGATTCTATTTTTCAACAAGAAGAGAGAAAAGAAAGTAGGGAAAAAACAGACAGACGGACGGATGCGTTGCGCCACAGAATCGCCGCGGTCTAGGGGTTCACAGGACACGCTATGCAGCCTATTCAAGGCTGAACGCTTCTTGGAAAATCACCTTATTAAAGCCGTAAATGCCGCAGCGCGGCGCTTGAGATAGAACCGGCACCGATCTTTAGCGCCTCCGCACGGACCGGCGTTTGCGTTGCGCTCTCCGTGTAGCCACTCTCAGTAACTATTATGTTTTTGTCTTTTTAAAACGGCGTGTGCGTGACGCATCCATCTTCTGTGTGTCCCAGAGAGGTGAGAAGTGGTAAAGGACTGAAAACACATGGACATAGTGGGGGGGACATGTCCTCTGCACTTTTTAAAGGCAGTTTAGAGCCCTGTAGTTTTTACTGTCAAAAAACATAGTTATACTATATTAAATGAATACCGGTTGTTTATAGGTGTAATATCATGGCTCTGTTTAAACAGTTCAAACCTCTCCTCTTCACCTGAAATCAAATTTTAATCTTTGGTGAGACAGGAGAGGAGGAGAGAGACAGGAAAAAAAATCATTTGTAGCAATAGTTTGATCTTTGAAAAGTTCTTGAAAATGTGATTAAAATCTCATCTTGTGAGTTTTCAGTATCGTTATACCCCTACTGATAAGAGTCAAGAAATCAGAAAAAGAAAGACATCAGTTGAGTTTGTGGAAAAACTTCTAAAAGTGTGAAATAAAAGCGTTTTTTGTTGCATAAATTTGATCTTTGAAGTTTTCTTGAAACTATTATTAAATCTCGTCTCGTCTCGTGAGTTTTGGGTCTCTTTACATCCCTAATGTTTAGTAATTGAATTATTAATAAAAATCAAGTTGTTTACTACCACACAAATAGAATTACCTAAAGAAAGCAGGAACTATAAACTCC
Source organism: Callopanchax toddi (assembly GCA_006937965.1). Classification (NCBI taxonomy): domain Eukaryota; kingdom Metazoa; phylum Chordata; class Actinopteri; order Cyprinodontiformes; family Nothobranchiidae; genus Callopanchax; species Callopanchax toddi. The sequence goes on along the minus strand of SSNR01000444.1, from coordinate 141,299 downwards.
ATCAGAATTCAATCAGCGTACGCTCTAATGTTGATTATCATGTCCTATAAATGTGTGACCCTTCCTGACCTTCTCTCCCTCCTCCAGGAGGCGCAGCAGTGATGTGTTGTCGGTCCTCTGCTCCTCCTCGGGGCCTCCTGACTCCAGCAGCTGCTCCTGAAGCTGCTCCTGACTCTCCTCATCTGTACCGTCTGCTGTGGATCGAGACCTCTTCAGAGGAGCTTTCACCAGGCCTGGAGAGCAGAGAGGAAGCGCACGTCAGAGGCAAACTAATCGGAGTTCATTCTATGGTTAGCAACAAAATACACCTTGAATGACGCTCAAGTGGCTGCAGCTAAAAGGTGATCAAAAAGCCAGAAGTCATAACTTATAACTTTTTCACATTCAGACATATTTTGCATCTTTTTCCAAGTTAAAAAACTCAGATCCGTAACATGTTGCATCAGAACAGCTGTTTGGAATGATTGCCTTCAGATCTCCTGCACCGTCTCATTACCTTTGACTCTAGCGATGGTGTCCTCTCCATGTTCTGGCTCGTGCTGCGTGGTTTCTCCCTCCGTGCTGTGCTCTACAGAGTGCTGGTACATTCCCGGGTTTCCCGACAGCAAGCGCATGTAGTATTCCTTACTGTCGTAGCTGATGGCTCGGCGGTAACGCAGAGGTTTCTGGAGGTGATGAGAAGTTCATGAGAATCAGGTTGTGTTATTTTCATATTTTCACATTTTTAATGTGTTTAGTTAGAATACAATTCATGCTGCAGTTAGTAATTTTTAACCAATTCCACTAAACAGTGATTAGATTTAACATCAAATCAAGATCTCTGTGATATTAATGCATAAATGTAAAAGTACCTGGGAGGAAATCACTGTGTTAAATACAACACAAGGACAGGGAGGAACTGTAGGACAAAAATGTCTTCACTTGCATGCAAAGAAGAAAAACTGCAGTCATGATTAGTTTTGTTACTGCTCCATGTGATGCGTTTGAAAACATTTCTGTTACTATCATGCAGTCACGCCAGGCAGAACCGACCGAGAGCGGAGTAACTTTAGCTACGAGGACAGCAGGAGGATACCTGGGCAGGACCAACCCAAACAAGAGTGGAGGGAGCTAGGGGCACCAGAGGGGAGGAGGAGGAGGGCTGGAGAACGCACAGAGAGGGAGGAGGAGACGTTGAGTGTACAAAGACTAACAAAATCTCCACTTTCAAACATTTTTAGACTGAATTTCTGAAGAAAAAATAAATAAATCTGAAAAAACAACTCAAAGGGTTTACTAAGGTATTGTTTTGCTTTCTTCTCCTTTGATTTCAGAGTCACTTCCTGCAGCAGCCACATCTGAGGTGTGTGACATCAAGTTTCCCAACAAGCAAAAGGAAATATTTCCACTACAGACAACAAAATGGAAACCTCACTGAAGAGATGATGAAATGAATGAATGAAGCGGACTAAAAGTTGCAAGTAAAAAAAGATTTAATTAGAAACTCAGGTTTAAATAGGAAGATCTTAAAGGGGGACATCTGCTGCCGTTAAGAGCTGAAAACTAATGAGCCAAACACTCCAGGATAAGGAGCTATTTGGTAGTGAGAGCATTCACCAAACACTCCCTTAGGAAGACTGAATTATGCAGTCGAGTCCAGGCCTGGGGGGCTTTGGACCTAATTATAATGACTCATGAAAGAACCATAAAGCTGGTAAATTGTCATCAGAAGCGTCTTTTCGTTGACGATTCGTAAAATCTTTAAACAAGTGTGCATGTGGGGCATTTTTGAGTGAGGAGAGGTTAGTTTAATAAAATATCTCCAATTCTGTTTAAGCTCAAAAGAGAAATGTGGATTTAATTATCCGAACCACTGCTGGTTTTGTTATGTTTGTGAGGAAATTATGCATTGCTTTTATTAACAAATGGCAGCAGAAATGAAAACACGCCAAAGTGAGCAGCTCAGCAGTTTTTATTTCTGTGTTTTCCTTACTAAATAAATATTCGCAGAATAAAGAAGGTCGCTGACTGTCGAACAGAGAGGAGGCGTTATTTGTGGAGCGAACAAAGTGAAATGTGTCTGAGCAGTACCAGGGAAAGTGATACCCTGGCTGCTGGTTTCACTTTGTCATGTGACTGAAATGAGCTCATCCAGGAGCACCAGGGTTCCTACATTTTCAACTTTTCATGTCTCAAATTTCCAGATTTTTCAGTTAGGACATTTCGACATAAAAGTACAAGCATTTCTTGCATTTTAAGAAACACCTACTCTGGGTTTCTCCATGTTTTAATGGAAGGGCCATTTCCAGATTTACAGCTACATACCTGCGCTGAGTTGGTGTTTGTCTCCGTCTCAGGGATGTACGGGTAGTGGAGGTAGAACATGTCATTGCGGACCATCTTCTTCCTCATCCGGCAGGGGCCCTCCGTCATCTCCAGCATGAACTTGTCCAGGTGGGAGCCGATGGGGGGGCCCCAGAGGCCCCGCTCACGCAGCAGCTCGTATTCGATGGCCGCCCACTCTTCAGTCACGTACTTGAGGACGTTCTGCTGTCGCTGTGAGACGGAAGGACGAAGCATGAGCCATTTTAACGAGGATGAGATGAATTATAGATGCAGTCACAGCTAAAACTTCAAAGTGTTTTTTTTAAGCAAAACTTTTAAGGAAACCTCTTTTCTGCAGTGTTATGAAACAGTTCGGTTGGTTGTCTGTGTGTAAAACTGCATGGCTTATTTGTGTTGTACCTCCTGATATTCTTTATACTGCAGAGTTACCAGGTCTCGAACGACTGCAATGTGCGTAAACATCCACTGGAAGGTCTCCTGTTGTTCAGAAAGACAGATTTGTCATGAAGCTAAACTAGCTGACTCACGCTTTGAGTCTTCTCAGCTGGTTTGCCGTTTACCTGAGCAGTTGGGCTGTTCTTGTTCAGACTGTTCTCCTTCTTGTTGCGACGGACGCCGGTCAGCTTGGAGAGGCCGAAGCCGCTGCTGACTCGGGACAGTTTGGACTGAGCGGCCGGCGCTGCAGCTTCACCTCGACTGATGCACTTTTTCTCGTGAGCTGAACCCAAAAAAGAAAAGTCACATTCAGTGATTTCATTTTGAGTCTACGTCATTATAATGGTCCTGAACTGCAAGCAGGGAAAAAGCAATGTTGACAGAATTATTAAGTGAATTTAGGGTGAAAGTTTCCACAGCAGATAAAAACATATTTTGAACTCGAAGCTTTGTGAAAAATGTTTTCTATAAGCTGCACATCTGTCACGACAAGCTCATTATTAGGAGTAGAAAGAGACAGGAAACACATCTCTCTGAGATTTTTGTTTGCTTTCAGATTTCTTCTATTTCCACAAACAAATAAAAGGACTGGGCAAAAACATGTGAGTGAATTATAGATTCATATAGGTCTAAAGATGCTGTTTAATGTTAAATCATAAAGTATATTCAAATCATCGTTCCTGCTGTCAGTAGAAAACACCTCTTTAGGGGTGAATAATCCACAAAGCACACTGGTTTAATTTAAATTACTTGCTGCTAAGAAAATGGTGCCCAGAAACAGGAAACACGTTATAAATCTACTTAACAAGATTTTGCAAATTTAGGGAGAACTTCCAACAGGATCTGGCTCTCTGCCAAAGTGTCTGGTTTTGCAGACAGAGTGAAAACTCTGGAAGGTCGTCTGTAGTAATCAGCTTAAAACAGCTGATCCAGTGCATAAAAATGCTAAATAGAGAGCAACTCAGCAATAACAGGAGAACTACTAAACTATTTCTTGGAACACAAAAATGACTGGTTTTCAAATCGAAGTTAACTGAATTTGTCTTAAAGTGGGAAACATTCAGGTGATGTGCAGTAAATGTTTTAGGTCTGCTTACCCAGATGGTTCTGCCAGCTCTTCAGAGCAGGCTCCTCCAGAGCGGGACGGGCTGTGGCGATGTCCACATGGCCTCTGTCATTGCAGGGCAGAGACACTTTGAAGATGTCCTCCAGCATCTGACGCTTGCTGTGCATCAGCTCCGTCCACACGCGGTTCACTGCCTTCAGCAGCAGCTGTCGTCCTGCATCATTTCAACGACAAAAACAGTCTGCTTTACTGAGAACGTAAACTACCGTCTGCTGTTTCCTTCATGGTTAAGTGTTTCGTATGAATTATAACTGAATATATGCAGTCTAAGGTGTTTAAAATACTGTCAATAATTATTATCCTTGTGCTCGTTGTAATTTTGCAACATGCTTCAGGTTTCTGTGCAGAACCCACCATCAACCATGAGCAAAGAAATAAATGAGCAATTAAAAGCCTTGCTGCTTAATTTATCAACAAAAAATGTAAAAGGACAAACTAATTAAAACAAAGAGTTAGATGCAAGACTACAACAATTCAACAGTTTTAAAGTGATGGTGCATCCAGACAGACCAACACACTGAGCAGCGTGTCTCACCCTCGCTGACGTCGTGGCTGTGTGTGGAGTCACTTTCGTTCTCTGTGGACATCATGACATGCCAGGTTGTCATCCTGGCCTCCGCCTCCAGACCGAAACCCTCCACGCTACTGCAAACACACAACAACAATTTATCAGAGTGTTCTGCAGAGATCTGAAAGCTGTGTGTTCAATTTTCTCACTGCATACAAGAGATTCAATCTCACTTTTTGCAGATTTGGGAAACAGCATCACCAGGACTCAAATCTATTTACATTTTAAGGCACAGACTAAAATATGGACAAGCATTCCTTAGTGTGAAAGATTTTAGAGCATAAATGCATTAAATATCAATCAGATTTATTAGGTAACCTTTTGTTTTGTTAAACTGGGTTACCTGCATTTATTTTAAATTTAATTAATAGACAATGTATATTCTTCATTTTTTCCAGCCCTTAATTCTCTGCTATAGAGTGTATGCGAACCGCAGGGGTGTAATTACGTAAATTTACTGGTTTTATTTGGCTCCACAGTTTAGTGTCAGAGCTGCAGAATGACCAGGATGCAGCGACAAGAGATGGCAAAGGATGCAGAGACGATGTAGCTTTCTGCGACAAAGGATGCAGAGATGATGCAGTTTTACAATGAGTCACACTGCAATAGGATGGGTGGGAAAACAGAAGTAGACAAATCTTTAAAACCACCCAGACGAAGTAGCCTTGTTTCTCAACCCTGATCAAAACTTTTCACTGCAGCTTGAGCTTAGGGGGTCTTGTTTACCAGAATGCATGTTGTACTGGGAATGGTCCAGTTAGCAAAAGAGGACAGAAACCTTGCACAAAATGATCTGCCAATCAAACGGCTCAGAATCTGTCAAACTAATTTCATGCAACTCGAACACGTTTGTTTAAAAGAACAGGAGAAGAAAAGCTTTTAAAATCATTTCATTGTTAGCTGCACAAATTACTAGACAGGTACACAATACAGCTGGTCTGATTTAACATGACGGGATGATGACTCAGAGCTACATTCACTCTAAATTCCTCTAAGTACGCTTTATGTAACGTGATTATGTGTGACCAAAAACTCAAGTCTTACAGGACAAAACAACTCCTCCAAACCATGAAATGAATTTAACCAGCTGGAGCTGAACCTGTGTCTGATAACGCTCGTCTGAATGTGGGACACTTCATTCTTCATCACTAGAAGTTTTTCCACTCAGTGTATCCAATCAACAAGGCTGTGAATTCCACTAAAAAGGAAACATCTGCCTAACATCGAGCTTCTTCTGGGTATAAACATCACAGAGTTATAAAAAAGATATCATTTAAAGAAATTAAAGTTTATTTCAAGCTTTGACTTTTCAAAATGTCTTATTGAAAAGATCGTCCAAGTTCAAAGTCCAAGTCCAAATGACTGAATAACATGTTTTCATTTAGTTCTTCATGTTATAAAGATGTAAAATAATGCATTTTTTACTGCACAGCTATGAAGCAGCTTGAATCTCAGAAATTCTCAAAGAAACATCAGGCTTCCTAACATTCTCTTTCTGTTTTTGTTGGTAATAAAATAAAAAACCCATAAAAGTCACAGTTTAAATATACATCACAGAAACATTTAACCTCCATAGATGCTGTGTTTTATGAACCCTCACCTCCCGCTGTGCAGGCAGATAAAGCAGTGAGCCAGGCAGGCCACAAAGTCCTGGTCGTGGTTGCCCGGCCCGAGCACCAGGTTGCGGTTGACAGTCAGGACCCGCAGGGCGTCCAGCAGGGCCACCTGCTGAGCCACCGTCTTGTGGGGTCGACAGAGCTGGTAGAGCACCGTTCGGTTCAGACAGTGGTAGATGGTGTCGAGAGAAAGCCCCTGGGAACGCCTCTTAGACTGGAGGAGGAGGAGGAGAACAAGTTTGAGCAACCAGGTCTGAACTCTGTTAGGTCATTAATGAATGTAGCTTTGTTGTTATGGTTGTATTGTTTTGGTTTCTGAGCAGAAAACTGCTTCAGATCTAAAAAGCCACAACAAAAAAATAAGAATAAAACAACAAGCCATAAAATCAATGACTCAAACTTGTATGTTTAGCCTGAGTGAAATTCTCTTTCTGCACCAATCCTGCACACTGGATAAACAGATTATAACAACCAGTCTGCACAAAAAGCTGCAGTGACCTGATCTAAAAATGTGCACGATGAGAAGGAATTCATTCATTAACCATGATTTTATTCAGGAATTGCTTCTAGTTGTCTATATTTAAACTAATGAGGTGTTTCCATGTTGCCTGTTTCAACAGATAAAATGAAAAGTGAGCGATTCCTCCTGCATGTCTCAGCGTGACGTAGGTGGACATAAACACCATCAATCACACCATGACATTTTCAGAGGACAAAATGTGTTAAGGCAGTTTGAATCATTTATTTCACCAAATAATCTTCTAGTTTTTAACTTGCACAGTGATGTATACATGAAAAAAATAAGAAAAAAGGTCCTATTGTTCTGTTTTTATACTTAAAGACACACTATGCAGTTTTGGCTTGTTTGTAGCACCCCCTAGTGTCCATTTTAAATCACTGTTGTAAAAACGTTAGCATTGTTTCTGCTCAGAAACACCTAAATCTAACTGTGTAAATGTCTCCTCAGCCTTCACTGCTTTCTACTGGAACGGTTCATCACTCATTCAAAGAAATCAGCTGCGTTCAAGCAGGGAGAGATGGGAAAAAATCAGGAATCATGAGCTAAAAACACTCTGGAGCTAGCATAACAGCTAGCCACATTGGGTTAGCCTAACCCTCGTGAGATACGTGACTTTGTGAGACTTCAGAGGCACCTGACCGGAGACTCAGAAGTTGCAAGTGGTATCCTGGATACAAGCAGGTTTGAAGATGATGATTTGCTGTTGGCTCAACATTTTTCTGCCTAATGCTCAATATTTCAAGCAACCTTTAACTCATGAGGTCATTCTGATGCTTAAATAAAACTTTTAAACATATTTAAACCAATTATATTGAAAAGCCTTCTACTAGTCACCTCTCCGGTCTGACAGAGCGATGACCCGTTTCTTCCTCACTGCAGCCAGACAGCTGCAGCAGGTGAGGAGGCGTGACGATCAAGGTGTTCTGATCCTCCTGACTGAGCACCGTTAATATTAATGTTCATTAGCTCGTATAAAAGTCCAACACAACACGTTATCTTAGGCAGAAACTGGTTAATCTGGTTTGCCATCAGAGAAGAGGATGATCAGCTGACGGAGGGGAGGAGGATCAGCAGCTCCCCGCGCGCGCACGCATCATGGATCAACAATCGACCAGTGATCTTTTGTTCTGGTCAACTAAAATGACTGATTCTGATAAAGAGAACTGGATATGTGATGACAAAATGAACGTCTTTCTCAGAGGGGAATTATTTATCAGCAGCTTGAGAGCGCGAGCTGTCCGGTCGGGGAGGAGTTAGTGAAGCGCGCGAGCGCAGCCAGCTGGATTGCAAACCGTGTCCCGAACCATAGAGGGCGATCTGTTCAGATCACGGATCGATTGTGGCCCGTTGTACCCCTACTGGGCATGTGTGAGCTGCGTGCGTGGGTCGGACGTACTGTGATTGTGTGTGTGTTAAAGCGCGCGCCGAGCTGTGCGTAATGGCGCACTGGAGATGCTGTGAGTGTGTGTGTGTGTCGGAGGTCCTACCGTGTGTGTACACTAGCTTCAGAGGTCATGTGATCACTCATTCACTGAGCTGCAACAGGATGTGAAGTTCGTCAGATCGAGGGTCTCCCATCGGGACCGCGCAGCGCTGGTCCGCAAAGGCGCGTTCGAAATCCGGTTCTCATGAGGACCAGGGTACTGCTTGTGTGCACCCTGCCCTGTAGTGGCAGTAAGCCGTCAAGTCGCGGGTATCACAATTGACATGCATTGTGGGAAATGTAGTTTTGGTCAAAATACGCTTTTTACCTATTTATTTTTGAATACTCAGACCTTTTAAGCTCTCGCGGGCCACATTAAATGACGTGGCGGGCCACATTTGGCCCGCGGGCCTTGTGTTTGACACATATGATTTAAAGGGTCAGATTAGCACAGACTGGATCAAGGAAAATATTTTAAAATATATAAAAGTCACATAGTGTGCCTTTAAAACTTCTTTATAGATCCCAAAAGAAACTGGATGTATGCAGAGTCAGCTCCACAAACACAACGCAACATTTTGCTGAATGGTTTAAATAAATATAATTCAATGGAATCTGGCTGTTTGCAACTCAGCACATTTTAGGTATCATTTCGCACATACCTGTCCTATGAGCTGAACAATAAAGTCCACCACCAGCTTGGAGTCCTTGTTAAACATTCCCTGCCACAGCTTGTCCACAACTCGCTGGGTGAAGTAGAAGACATTGTTGACCAGAATCTGGTAACTGCCCCCAGTGCTGAGAGGAAGAGAGGCGTCTTCGCCTAGAGAAGACAAAAGCAGGACAACGCCCTCAGAAAACCTCTTAGATCTGATCAATTCTCTAAATGATGAACAAACTTCTGCCATGAGTTTGTTGTCAGGCATATTTGTCTAATTTGATATTTTATTGTGTTGCAGCTAAAATAAAACAACAAACACATTTTGTGTTAATGTTTTAAGTAACTGAGAATTTAAAAGTAAGCATATAAAGAAAAAATGAGACGTCCAATAACAGCTCTGGATATTTGCTGTGTTTTTAGTTTCACTAGTAAAGAAATAATCACTATCAGCAGGGTAGGACTGTACTCAATGATGTGTTTTAGACTTTGTTCTGACCCAGAAGGACGTCTGCAGCCAGCAGATGCTCCATGACGCTATCCAGGATGCTGGACTGAAACTCCTTCTGCTGAGTTCTGGTGGATCGCTCAGGGGAAGCCTACAACACAAAACATAAAAATATCAGGACCAAACGCACATAGAACTAGCGTTTATTAGGAGGAAATCTAAGATAAAACCATAAAATCAGTTTAGGTCCAGAGGGATTTCCGTACCTCCAGCAGCATATCGATGATGGGTGTCTGCTTGTTGGCTGGAGTCATGCACATGTTGTCCATGATCAACACCCTCATGAAGTCAAAGACATATTTTTTGGCAGGGTGGTTGGTCAGCGAGGTCTTGGAGCCCACGTTACAGTACTCAGACTGACTGCGGTTCATACCAGAGTCCCCAGCAAAGGCCTTGAACTCTTCGGTAGGAGAACCCGTTTCATCATCCAAATCACTCACCTAAAAGTGATAAAAGGACACCGTTTGAATAATAAGCTCCAAAAGAGCTCATGACAGGACAAAAATAACGACAGAAGGTAAGAAAAGAAAAAGATGTTCTTGTGGCTCCCAAAAAGAGTCCAAAGGGGATGAAACTTAAAGGTTTTGACTGCTCCAAAAGGAACAGTCCCCCTCGAACTCAGTTTCATGCTTTTAGTCTTGAAACAAAAACTCTTAAAAAATGAAAATTATAAGGGATTCAAATATTTTGAAGAAAAGAAAGATGGTTAAAATCCTTTTGTGTCAACAGTACAGGTCAGATTTTTTAAATATTTCTTCCACCTGATAGAATTCAACTCAAAGACTTACCATCTCAGAGTACGGCCTGATGTTAAAGGGGAAAACTGTGGCTGCCAGGGCGCAGAGGAACTCTGGGCTGTGCCACATAGGAGCGAGGTCGGGAACATTGTGGTACAAGTACCTAAAAAACTGCATGAGGGTGACTGGGTACTCCCTGAGCCAGGAGCCTTCCTCCTCAGACTGCCACGGCTGGAGGGAGACACACAATACATCACAATTTCAACTTAAACCTCAGCAAAAGTGGTGTCACTTCACTTCTCAAATCCTTTAGTTGAGAAAAGTACATTCAAATTCCTTCAAAAATAAAATTCCAGCTGCTTCAGCAGTGACTGAGCCTCTTAGTCAGCAGGAGGTTGGATTGGCTTCTCAGCAACAAGGAGAAAGAAATGAAAAACTGAGAAACAACTGGATTCAAGTGTGGAGAAAACTAATGTGTTCTGAGTCATTTCTGTTAGATGATTAGAGTTCAAAAGGATGCCCTCAGAGTTGGGGTCTGCCACCTGTGGCTCTTTAGCCCCTCTGAAGTAAAGAGAAAACCATAAATGAGTAAATTTCTTATGCTAACATCCTACCATGACCACTTCAGTGCTGGTTATTTATTTAAAGTCATACACAATAAACAACCCAATTCATTTTTATGTTAGTTTTTAGGACATTCAGGTGCATTTTAAAGCTTTATTCATCTCTAAGTGGGCATCTAACGTCACTCATTTTCTACAAATACAGGAAGAACTGAGACTTCTCTGGAAAGCTCTAACAAGTGTAATTCTTGTATGTAATTATATAGTTTGAAAATGTCACATTGGAACAAAAACCCTTAATTTAAAGTGTCCTGTCAATGTTGTGGCTCTGTACAAATTCAAATTAATAGGAGCGATTGTAAAAATGGCTCTTTCTTTTGTAAAGGTTGCAGACCTCTGCTTTAGAGACTCCAGACTGAATTAAATGCTTTAAAATGGTTTAAACATTAAAACAAATCCCTTACATGTGGGTGTTTTCAAGGATCTAAGTGTTCAAAACCAAAAGAGGCGTTATCTCTAATTAACAGCCCAGGCTTTGTTGAAGAGACTCTTTTTTAACTAAAAACTGATCATTATTATTTAATGTCTAAAGAAATATCTTGCTGACATAGAATGAAAAACTGCATGCTTTGTTTTCCTTAAAATAAAACCCACATGAACAAACAAGCATTGATTTCTATTCATTCAGGTGAATGGAAGTGCCCACCAGGTTGAGCATGCTGCGCAGCATGGCCAGCAGCAGGAAGGCTGCCTCGGTGCACACGCTGTGGATGGAGCCCACCAACGTCCCACTGGAGGCCGGCATCCCAAAGATAAACGTCCAGATAGAATCCAGGTCAAACTAAGAGTAAAACACACAGACTAGGGTAATAGAGACTCACACAGACAATAAAAAAAATCTGCTGTCCCATGCATGTATGCGTTTGTACCTAAATATGCTTATCAACATGCAAAACTATGTTAAACTTCCTCTCTTTGTTGTGCATCATGTATTATTTGAATTCATGGGTTCTTTAAGTGCAGCAGCCGACATTAGTTCGAAAAGAAAGAAAAAAGCGGGTATACTAACATGTACCTGCAGGCTGTCTGGCAGCTCAGTGACAGGCTGCTGCAGGAACAGCGCCATGAGCAGGAAGTAGAGCTCGGGTACGTTGGTATGTTTGGGCAGCAGAGTCTGCAGAACAGGGAATCCTGGGAAATGACAGGCGTCCCTGTTGATCTCTCGCAATGTGGAACGCCCACCTGCACTACGCCCCACGTTGAAGCCTAAAGAAGAAGTTTAGAGAGTAAAAGGAGTTGAAAGTAAATGTTAAAAATATAGTTTGAAAGGAAAAAAGATGGCATCACTACAAACATCCTCTGACTGAGGCACCTACAGGCAGCTCGCTATAAAACTTCTGCATCTGGTTTGGGGATCAGCAGCCTAGGATTATGTAAACTACTACAATAATCTGAGAAAACTATGCTAGAGGCAAACGTTTGTTAAACTAGAACTCCAAATCCAGATTAAACTAAGGGCATCCCTACAGAAACACACATTCAGTTAGGATTTCCAAAGCAAAATCTGTGGTTCTCAACCTGCAAGTTGTTGAGAAGACTGTTGGGGTTACAATGCAGTTATGAAAAATTTTATTCTGAGTTTAAAAGCCAAAGCCATGGGGAGGTTGAAAACCATCAAGCTCAGGAGGATCTATGATCACTGCAGCAGGGAGAGGGGATAACAAATAAAAAAAACACACAAATGACAAACCCTTGGCTGTGCGGCGCACAAACTGTGCTGCTTTCTGTTTACTGAATGAAGGCCAACTTCGACGGAAAGCGTTGCCAGAGTGAGGAGAGGCGTCTGCCGAGCCATTTATAACACAGGAAATCATTACCGTAAATCTCTGACTATGACTGTATGACTGGAAGATTTAAAACTTTATCAAAACGCAACTAAATCAACTATAAAGTAAAAACACTTAAATGTAGCTTTGAAAACTGTTTCAGATTTGTATAAAAAGCTGTATTCCTGTTCCAGATCATGGTCTCACCCAGCACTGTGCCGATTTTATTGGTCAGGACGGAGTCGGTGTGGTCCAGCCAGCCTCCTCCACACAGACCCTCTCTGAAGCGATTCAGGATGGACTGGTTGGACAGCAGCACCACCAGGATCCGCAGAGCCACAGTCACCGTGCTGGAGTGGAGATGTTCCTCCATGAACATCAGCAGCCAATCAAAGCCAAGCGTTCGCACAAGCTCCTCACACGCCCTGCAGGAACAGAGACAGGAGGCAGGATGAACCGGCTGTCCACAGCAACTGTTGTGTTCTAAAGTGAAAGATTTTTAACAACAACTTAAGCCCATGGTGACTAATCTATTAAAACATCCTCATTATATTGTTAGACTTAGACACTGACCACTTTTACGGTCAGCTGGAGGGCTTTTGGTTGCATCATAACATTTAAAATTCTTTTTATGATCAAAGCACGTATTTAAAATAAGTGGAAGCTCCAGGACTTTGTTTTTATAACCTGAAGCTTTAAGGACAAGCAGATTAAAAGGAGAGGGGTGTCTTACTGGACGTTAACTGTGCATTTCTCTTTAGTGGTGAAGAGCAGCTTGAGCAGGTTGTCCAGCAGTCGATTCCTCAGCAGAATCAGGCTGGCTGACAGGAGGCCGCCAAAATCATCATCATTACCTGGAGACAAATTTAGGTGTATATTACTCAAGATCTTACAAAAATAACGTAAGAGGATCCATGACGGCAACAGGAATGTTATGAATCTTAGTGATCGTCACCTCCATCAATCTTCTCCTCATTGTTTATTTCCATGATGACAAACTTCTCACAGACAGCAAACGTGGGAAGAGTAGAAGAGATGAACTGGCCAAACCTGTGAGGTTAAAATCATTATTTATTTTTTATCCTGTCCCTCTTTTTTAGACCCCTGGTATTTAGATTAGGAAAGCTCGATTAACAAATACATATGCTTACCGCAGCAGGTCGTACGGGTTCGGGAAGCCTTGCAGCAGCAGACTGAGCACGTTACTGATGGCGGCTACAGTGGGCTGCGACAGCGAGGTGTCCCTCAGCGTCAGCAGCAACTTGGGGATCAGCTGGAACTCCCTCAGCAGTTTGGCATTTTTGGCTGCCTCACTGTTAAATACAGAAAAAGCCAGATTTAAGACAATCTATTAAATTATTTTTTTAATAAATAGAATTTTTGAGTGTTTGCACAAACTTCATTGTCAATACTTGCCTGGATTCTGTTAACAGTTCACTGAAATGTTCAAAGAGAGACAGATGGAGCTCATACGGTGCATGAAGCCAGACCTAAGGAGCAGAAAGACAAAAATTAGACTTCCTGATGCTCAACAGAACGTACTTCTGGTCACTACAATGGCTATCTTGGCACAGACAGTTTCTTCTTAGTTCAACTTCAGCTGATCTGTTGTTATTGGTCTCTGTATCCAATAATCAACTCTTTTTGATCAGTCAGAGGAGTTTAACCTTTTAATAGGCAAGTTATCATATTTAATAACCTCCATTGATGTCCAAACTGACTTCTCTGCAGCACTTTTTCTATAATGTTTATTAAAAAATGTTCATTTTTATTTGCATTTTCTTGTATTTTCCTACTCCTACTACTGACAGGAAAGAAACTTAATTAAGCTTGATGCACTGCTGGAAAATAAATTAAAAATGTATTGTTACAAAAAGGGAAAAAAATCCTGTTGTATCATCAAACAACACTATAGGGTCTAAATATAGGGTCTAAATTTAGAATACTCAAGTATTTCAGTGAGTTACCTGTACAGGGTTAAGCAGAACAAGACTGGTAAGATGCATGCTACGTCTTCAGTCTAATTTATTCCAGTTATTACTAGAAATTTGAGACAAAAATTTCACCTCAAAATCACACAGCAAATCCTGGAACGCCGTGGAGTTGGGAATGATGGAGGTCTCGTGACCGCTGTCGACCGTTCCCACCAGAGAGAAGGTGAGGTGGAGGATGTGACTGTTGAGCAGCGAGCGCTTCTTCTTTAGCAGCATCGCTAACAGCTGCAAAGGAAGAAATCAATTTTCATCAACTGAATTTTTTTTCTTTTATTTAATTCACCTGATTGTTTTGCCTCGTAAGGTTCACAGTTATTTTACAAATATTAAAACCTGACTGAGTAATAAAAACAGAGTCGTATTCTTGCTGATAAAATGAGTCAGGTGTCCCACCTGGTAGCCTTTGATGCGCTCCATCTCTTTACTGGCCAGAGGGTTGCTTTTCACAACACACACTAAAGCTTTGACAGCTGCGTAGAGCCCTTCTACATCTGACGCCATAGCAACCAGACCCAAGATGGCTGCAGCCCCTCCGACATACTGCAGGTTGGTGGCAACAGGTTTGGGCACAAACGTACGAACACCTGAAGGAGTGAGGGGTAGGAGAGGTGTGACTTTATACTACACAAGCACTGAAGAAAGCAACATTAGCTGCTGGTTTTAAGAACATTTCCACTGATTTACCTAAATACCCGATGACAGCAGCTCCGATGGTCCGTGCAGGCCCGTTTAGGTGTCCAGCAGCATTATGAATCAGTTTGACTGGAGTGGCGTTTTCATGAGAGGACACAGCGAGCTGAAGACGGAAGAAGGAAGATGTTAATATAATGTTTCCCTCAGTTCTTAATGTACTTAACGGTCTAATTTGTCTATTTTTAGTATTATTTTGAAATGAGGACATTCTCTAGTTTCAAGTGTTGACAGCTGCAGCCTGGTGTAAAGGTTTGAGCTTCTTACATGGTGTGAAGAAGGAAAATGTAGCCATTTTAGTCAAATTAGATGATTAAGAAAAACATTTTTTACCACACTTGTATAGCGCATTTCAAAGTAATGGACCACAAAGACTCCTCCGTGAACCGTCACCTTATCGTGGTGGAGGAGTTTGAGTGCCCTAATGATCCTAGGAGCTATGTTGTCTGGGGCACTTGTGCCCCTGGTAGGGTCACCCATGGCAAATTGGTCCTAGGTGAGGGGTGAGACAAAGTGCGGTTCAAAAGACTCTTCATGCAAGTACAATCATCGAGCCAGTGTACCCGGCCCGGAGGGTTACCGGGGTCCCACCCTGGAGCCAGGCCTGGGGTTGGGGCCCGTGAGCGAGCGCCTGGTGGCCGGGCTTTCGCCCATGGGGCCCGGCCGGGCCCAGCCCGAACTGGATACATGGGCTCATCCACCTGTGGGCCCACCACCTGCAGGAGGAACATGAAGGGTCTGGTGCAATGTGGATCGGATGGCAGACCGAGGCGGGAGCTTTGGCGGTCCGATCCCCGGACACAAAAACTGGCTATCGGGACATGGAACGTCACCTCTCTGGCGGGGAAGGAGCTGGAGCTTGTGGAAGAGGCTGAGCGATACCGGCTAGATATAGTCGGGCTCACCTCGACACATAGCGTTGGCTCTGGAACCCGAGTCCTGGAGAGGGGTTGGACACTCTTGTATGCTGGAGTTGCTCCGGGTGAGAGGCGGAGGGCTGGGGTGGGCTTTCTGTTAGCCCCAAGACTCTCTGCCTGTATGTTGGGGTTTTCTCCGGGGGACGAAAGGGCAGCTTCCCTGCGCCTTCGGGTTGGGGAACGGGTCCTGACTGTTGTTAGTGCTTATGCACCAAATAGCAGCTCAGAGTACCCACCCTTTTTGGAGTCTCTGGGACGAGTGCTGGATAGCGCTCCTACTGGGGACTCCATAGTCCTGCTGGAAGACTTCAACGCTCACGTGGGCAATGACAGCGTGACCTGGAGGGGCGTGATTGGGAGGAACGGCCCGCCCAATCTGAACTCGAGTGGTGTTCTGTTTTTGGACTTCTGTGCAAGTCGCAGTTTGGCCATAACGAACACCATGTTCGAACATAAGGATGCCCACCGGTACACCTGGTACCAGGGCAGCCTAGGTTACAGGTCGATGATTGACTTTATAGTTGTATCATCTGACCTGAGACCGTATGTTTTGGACACTCGAGTGAAGAGAGGAGCGGAGCTGTCAACTGATCACCACCTGGTGGTGAGTTGGATCAGATGGCAGGGGAAGATGCTATGCAGACCAGGTAGACCCAAACGTATAGTGAGGGTCTGCTGGGAACACCTGGCAGAAGAGCCTGTCAAGATGGTCTTCAACTCCCACCTCCGGCAGAGCTTCGACTGCGTCCCGAGAGCAGTGGGGGACATTGAGTCCGAATGGGCCTTGTTCCGCTCTGCGATTGTTGAGGCAGCTGTTGCTAGCTGTGGTCGCAAGGTAGCCGGTGCCAATCGTGGCGGTAACCCCCGTACCCGCTGGTGGACACCAGAGGTTAGGGGAGCCGTCAGGCTGAAGAAGGAGGCCTACAAGGCATGGCTAGTCTGTGGGTCTCCAGAGGCAGCTGATGGGTATCGGAGGGCCAAGCGGGGTGCAGCAGTGGCAGTTTCCGAGGCAAAATCTCGAGCGTGGGAGGAGTTCGGCGAGACCATGGAGAAAGACTATCGGTCGGCTCCAAAAAGGTTCTGGCAAACCATCCGACGCCTCAGGGGAGGAAGGCGGCAACTCGCTCCCACTGTTTACAGTGGGGACGGGGAGCTGCTGACATCAACTGGGGCTATAGTCGGGCGGTGGAAGGAATACTTTGAGGAGCTCCTCAATCCCACCGACACGCATTCCTATGAGGAACCAGAGCTGGGAGAACTGGGGATGGACTGTCCAATCTCTGGGGCAGAAGTCGCTGAGGTAGTCAAAAAACTACGCAGTGGCAGAGCCCCAGGGGTGGATGAGATCCAACCTGGGTATCTGAAAGCTATGGATGTTGTAGGACTGTCGTGGCTGACACGTCTCTGCAACATTGCGTGGTCATCGGGGGCAGTCCCTGTTGAGTGGCAGACCGGGGTGGTGGTTCCCATTTTTAAGAAGGGGGACCAGAGGGTGTGTTCCAACTATAGGGGGATCACACTCCTCAGCCTCCCTGGGAAGGTCTACTCCAGGGTACTGGAGAGGAGGGTCCGGTCGATAGTTGAACCTCAGATAGAAGAGGAGCAATGTGGTTTTCGTCCTGGTCGTGGAACTGTGGACCAGCTCTTTACCCTCGCTAGGGTGATGGAGGGGTCATGGGAGTTTGCCCAACCAATCCACATGTGTTTTGTGGATTTGGAGAAGGCTTATGACCGTGTCCCCAGGGACACCCAGTGGGGGGCGCTCCAGGAGTACGGGGTGGATGGTCTTTTGTTAAGGGCCATTCAGTCCCTGTACCAGAGGAGTGTGAGTCTGGTCCGCATAGCCGGCAGTAAGTCAGACCTGTTCCCAGTGAGGGTTGGACTCCGCCAGGGCTGCCCTTTGTCACCGGTCCTGTTCAGAACCTTTATGGACAGGATTTCTAGGCGCAGCCGTGGTGTGGAGGGTGTTGAGTTTGGTGACAGGAGAATCTCGTCTCTGCTTTTTGCGGATGATGTGGTCCTCCTAGCTTCATCATCTAGTCTGAGGCCATGGTTCTCGGTCGGAAAAGGGTGGATTGCCAACTCCAGGTCGGGAGAGAGATCCTGCCTCAAGTGGAGGAGTTCAAGTATCTCGGGGTCTTGTTCACGAGTGAGGGAAGGAGGGAGCGGGAGATCGACAGGCGGATTGGGGCAGCGTCTGCAGTGATGCGGACGCTGAACCGGTCTGTTGTGGTGAAGAAGGAGCTGAGCCGGAAAGCAAGGCTCTCGATTTACCGGTCGATCTACCTCCCAATCCTCACCTATGGTCATGAGCTTTGGGTAATGACCGAAAGAACGAGATCACGGATACAAGCGGCCGAAATGAGTTTTCTCCGCAGGGTGGCCGGGCTCAGCCTTAGGGATAGGGTGAGGAGCTCGGACATTCGGGAGAGACTCGGAGTAGAACCGCTGCTCCTCCATGTCGAAAGGAGCCAGTTGAGATGGTTCGGGCATCTTGTTAGGATGCCCCCTGGACGCCTCCCCAGGGAGGTGTTTCAGGCATGTCCTGCCGGCAGGAGGCCCCCGGGTCGACCCAGGACACGCTGGAGAAAATATATCTCTGGTTTGGCCCTGGAGCGCCTTGGGATCCTGCCGGAGGAGCTGATAGAAGTGGCTGGGGAGAAGACCGTCTGGAACTCCCTAATTGGGATGCTGCCCCCGCGACCCGGACCCGGATAAGCGGAAGAAGACGAGACGAGACGAGACGGACCACAAAGTGCTTCACATCAATCATTCACACGCTGATGGCAGTGAGCTACATTGTCGCCACAGCGGTGAGGTGACCATACTCAGGCACCACCAGACCCTCTGACCACCACCTACAGTCAATGTGGGTGAAGTGTCTTCGAGCTGGGGTCGAACGGACAACCCTCGGGTTACAAGACAAGCGCTGTACCTACTGAGCTACTGCCTCCTCATAATTAAAACAAAAGTGATCATTCAAGAGTCTTTATATTAAAAAAGTAAAATGGTGACATCCTGTATTTTTTAACTGCTGACTCAGCAAATAACCTTTTACTTCTGAGTCTCTGCTGCAGCACAAATGCTCCCTCTGCACTTGTTCGCTTTCTGTGAGCTGCAGCTGGTCGAAGCATGGAGAGCTGTGTCACACAGGAAGTATTGAAACAGGTGGGAACAGAGATAAGGACGGAGAGAATCTCCTCTAAAGCTCCATTCCTTTGGTTGGTAGGACTGTGAGTTAGTTACTCCAGCAGCAGATGTAGCTGGACTGCAGTAAGTCTATGATCATATAAACAACTTGGTAGATTAGAATGCATCCGTGTATAGATGAGTCTGTGTTTCTGCTGTTATTTATACACAGCAGAATTTGATGAGATGTAAATCTTTGTCTCTGCAAACAGCATTCTTGTTAAAAGTCTGCATTAAAACCACCCTCACACTCTACTCTACAACTACATCAGTCCGACATGGTGTGATTTAAATCACTGAGCCAGAGTCTGACTCAGCTATCACTCACAGAAAGCATAATCATTTAGCAATGTAATAAATGCACCAGAAATGTGGGATTAATCTGGAAAAAGTAAAACGTGTATCCAGAAAGGACATTTTGCCTCACAGAATCTCACATTGAACAGAACAAACAAGATAATTCCATGTAGGAGAATTTACCTAAAAATGACAAGCAGCAGTGCTCTAGCTAAATATAGAATTCAACTATATGATAAATGTTTTTTGCTATAGTCTCTTTGTGTTTTCAGCAGCGTTTTCAGCTTGTGTCATGTCTGACCTGTTTGGCGATGGCTTTGCTGTCCAGTTTGTTGTAGACTTTCCTGATTTTGGCCACAGTGAGAGTCGAGACAGAGAGTCCATAGAGGCTGAAGGACACTTTCTCCTCTGCTACCAACACCACCGGAGTGGCAGGTGCAACTTCTGTCTTTGCATCTTTACCTGACAGGTAGAGAGAAAACAAAATAGTTTAAAGAAGAACAACATATTGAAAAGTGATAATAAAATAGTATCAATGTGTGGGGATGCAAAGATGATAAAACTGGAATAAAGCCTTTATAAATCAGAGAGGGAACACTCACAGGGCAGGTAGACAGCCTGAAAACTGCCCACATTGTTAGGTCCCAGTTCAAAGATGGCAGCTACACTTGTGGCAGGCAAAACCTCCTCCAGGAAGTGGCTGGGGCCCAGACGCCACACCAGGCTGGAGACCTGGCGCTGTGCAGGAGGTGTACCCACGTAACCGTAGACGGTGCTCACCACAGGGGGGTTGGTGGAGCCGGACCCACCCGGAGTGCTGTGGATGTAGTGAAGCTGGAGAAGAAAAAGATATGTTTGTTTTAAAGACGAGGTTTTGGTGGAAGAAAACAGAACCTGCGCTGATTGTTCATGACACTCATTGGGCTTTTAACTGCACCTGAAAAAGGTCTGGAAATAAACAAAGCCAATTATATCTGTTACTATAATTTGGTTATTTTAAGAGTAACTAATCATCACTGTTTGGGGTTGTTAAAAATAAACAAAATGTACATAAAGATGTGTGCTACACCAACAAGAGAGAAGAAAAAAAAGGTTAAAAATACATTTTCTTCATAAAAACAACAACCACGAGTGCCTTCTTACATGCAGACAGAACAGTTTGCTTCCTGTCTGTGGACCCTAGCAGGAAATGAAACTGTTATCAGTGTTCCTGAGAGGAAGCTGTGACTTGTGGTTTGCTCTCTCATCTCAGGGGAACCTAAAGTCACCGCAACACAGACCACATCACAGTCTGCTGACAACACGGATGCTGCTGCTCCAAGTCTGCTTTAGAAACCTGCTTCTGTGCTTGTAGGGATCCGGTTTCCAAACATTTAGAGCTTTTTAGGATTATAAAAAGTTCCACTCAGAGCAGCCCCAAGAAGAGGTGTTCTTACCTGCTTACTGGAACTGTTATTGGTTATTTTTATTATGATTCCTTTGTTTTAGATGAGTGCAACTTCACTGTTTGCAGCTTTATTAAATGGGTCAGACAGAAAAAATACATATTTCAAACATCAAAAAGGAAATAGTGTTTCTCAAATCAACTGTAAAAATTACTTCCTATATTTGTTATCATTTCCAAACTTTTGAGCCTCCCAGATCTCAAAGTGTTTTCAGTTTTTGTTTTTAAAATTATAAATCTAAAAAACTGATAAAAAAGTGTGCATCTTCATATGAATAAACATGCTTCAAAACTATTTTAAAATTAGAACAACTCTACCCAAGGGCGAAACCATCATCTCGGAAGTGGGGGACACATTTTCAGAGATCTACTGAGTTATTTATCATCCTCTCACATTCAGTCTCACCCTTAGTGGTTAAAGAACCATTTTATCACTGGTTATTATTGTGGCAATATTTTTTCTTTCAAGTATGTAGAAAGTGCAAGTTCTGCACAGAAATGAAAGTGAACTGGGTTTATTCACAGCATGAACTAACTATCAAGGGATGTAACAGGTAAAAACAACAGTTAACTAGTTTAACATGATATGTTGGCTTGTATTACCTAGCTATAATTTAGCTAATGGTATCTGCATCATGCAACAGCATAACTCAACTTACACAGTTTGTTTGGAAAAAAACTGCAACATTTTTTTCCCTTTGGCTGGCTCTTGGTCCTCTGCTCAGCAGCAGGTGATCTGGATGGGCTCGTTAGTGTGTGTATGTCTAAGACGGCTCAGAAAAATACATTTCCTCAAATTATCGGATTAAATGGCTGAAAAAAAGTGAGGGGGGGCAGAAGGCATTGTTGTGGGAAGTGCGGGGACATGTCCCATGCGTCCGTTAAATTTAGTGTTCTTTGTTCAATGTTGCATAAACTTGAAATGTTAACTTTTTTGGGTTAAGATATAAAAAAATATGTAGCATATCTGAACTAATCCGCCTTAAAAATGAGCACCAGCATCATTGTGGAAGTTAACTGTTTCTTAAGGCCAGTTCACACGGCAGGATTTTCAAATGGTCGGCCGATTTTAAATCCTAAGAGACCACACGTGCTGGGAAATTTTCCTTTAAAAATGGCGGACACTGACCGTCCTGATCCTACAGTGTGTGGTGTGATCACACACAAACCGATTTTACACACAAACATTCCCAGATCAGACGTGAAATCTCGCAGAACTTCACGAGATCAAACGTGACTTTAGAGTAAACAAACGTGAAAGCTTTTATTTTTATTAAAAACAATGAACGGGAGGTGTTTCGGGCACGTCCTGCTGGCAGGAGACCCCCGGGTCGACCAAGGACAATCTGGAGGAAATACATCTCCAGGTTGACCGGGGAACGCCGGGCGTCCCAGCTGAGGAGGTGGCGGACTTGGCCGGGGATGGCCTGGGATGCCCGGCTGCCCTCGCGACCCGGACCCGGAAGAAGGTGAGGTGAGGAAAATGAACTTGTGACAGTTTTAAATAATCCGAGCAGCTGTTTTGATGAGAGATTCATTTCGCCGCGCATTTCTGTCAACTCGCTCTCTGATTGGCAACACGTCGATCTCCACCGGCAGATTCTCGGGGGACACCACACACGCTGCGATATCGGGTCTAGACAATCCAACATGTTCGATTTCACAGATTTGCGATCAAAGTGGTTCTGACGGCATTCCAAGCGGACCGGAGCGCTCTTAACCCACCACACACGAGAGGATGATCTGATAAGATTATTTTTAACGATCGGGCGTGTCTTTAAGATTGTCGGAGGAGGAGAATCGGGGCAAAAATTGGGTTAAAAATCCTGACGTGTTAACTGGCCTTAAGACAGTTTTTAATTGTGTACATAGAATAATTTCTTATTATTTAGCTTTCGCATAATGAGGAGAAAATGTACATATATAGGCATACATTCATACACTTTTTAAAACACATGAAGATGAAAAGAGTGCATGATGTGAAGACAAACAATTATCTACTTATACATCCCTCATTCCCTCTATCCTCTCTTTCAGATAAGAGACAACATCCACTAAGATCTCTACTCGTCGATGATTTTACCTTGACTGTGTTGATGAGCTGCCCATCGATGTACAGTGTGGCCATGCTGTTTTTCAGCATGCCTTTGCTCATGACGAGCACCAGGTGGTGCCACTGGCCCTCAGCGATCAGCTCGCCACAGCGGAAACGGGCGCAGCATGGCAAGATCTCATAGAAGGAGGCTTCTTCACTCGACTCATCCGCTGCTTGATGGAGGGAGGCACAGATACACACAAAGCAGCATCAGTGAGTCACAAGGCTCAAGAACAAGTACATTAATTACCTCAAAGTGAGAGTCTGAAAGCACCATAGCAGGAGCTTCTTAAATATTCACAGAACTGATTTCCTGCTTTGTAATAGTGCACCTTTAAGAACAGCATGAGGCTCTATAATCTAAAACTATTAGGATGTAAATTGTTGCTGCTCACAGTATGTCTGCAGCAGCTCCTCCTTCGTGGAGACGGTTAGCGAGCGGTCTTTGGCTGACAGCACCACGGCCAGGCAGACGTAGTGCTGTTCTGAGGAGGTGGCCCGCCGGACCATGGTCAGCAGCCGCACCGGGTGGGCCTGGGAGGCAGAACTGAAACGCTCCACACAGAACCAGGTGGAGTAACTGAGACCTGACGGAGGAGGGAACAAGCGCTCACCTGGAACAGAAAAGAGGCTCGTTATATTTTAATGTAATAAATATAAAACAGCCTGTCTCACTTAAAAGGTTGTTTTTGGTTCAGCCAGCATTTCTTCAGGAGCTTGCCAATGAATTTTGAGAAATTCTTCATATAGGTAAACTGGGCTGTGTATTGTTAAATAGTAAAGCAATTG
Organism: Callopanchax toddi; assembly: GCA_006937965.1. Taxonomy (NCBI): domain Eukaryota; kingdom Metazoa; phylum Chordata; class Actinopteri; order Cyprinodontiformes; family Nothobranchiidae; genus Callopanchax; species Callopanchax toddi. The sequence continues at coordinate 117,579 of SSNR01000444.1, read as the reverse complement.
ATCAGACGTCAAGACGATTTATCAAAATGAGCTCAAATTTTGTAACCACACCTAAACAAGCATCGCAATGTTGAACCAAGATGGTTTGAGCGTTGTACTTTGAGATTTGACATTAATAATAATTAACTGAGCCTCAGGACAGATTCTACAACAAGGTATTAGAACCAAATTATAAGTGGTTCCTTTGGCTTGAAGGTAAATGTTTGTTTATATTCAAGTTTTCAGCAGGTAGCTCCTCCTGGGCAGAATTATATTTTTATGAAGCTACTTCCAGATGATGTCATCCACAGATATGGGTCAGATAGAAATGGAAGAGCAACTTGGGAAAATGGGAGGAGGAAGAATGAGACTGAGATAAATGAGGTGAGGAGGAAGGAAGGAAGGAAGGAAGGAATGGTGACAAAAAGAGAAGATAGATTCAGGGCAAGGAAAGGGAAAAACAGTAAAAGGGAACTGGAGGATGAGATAAAAACTGAATAGGGCACAAAAAGGAAAATATGAGTGACAGGAAGAAACAAGGGAGCAAAAGAGCAAGGTCTATAAATAGATCTGGGAGACTGGATGGAGAAGGCAAAAAGAGCAGAGTGGGGTGGATGAATACAGAGAACGTGGATAAATTAGAAAACGGTAGAGAAGGTAGAGAGGAAAGAATAGTCTAGCTGTGCATCATAAATAATACATGAGACCACAAATTAGAAATTCATCCATAAATTCAGGGATTATTTTCATATATTTCTTGCAGAAAAAAAATTCTTCTACATCAATGCATTGTGCAACAAATCAACAATCCAGCACAAAACAGCAGCAACAAAAATGTCTTATTTGGCTTTTAAGGTGGTCTGGCTTCTTTCTGAGAATCCAGAGAATACAATGAAACCCAAAAATAGAACTTTGTTGATAAAATAGCAGATAAGAGAGTATGAAGACTAGACCATGAGTAAATCGGTTAAAACGAGGAAACGTCACAGATACACAAACAAAGAAAGCAGATATCATGTGAGAATGATGGCTGGTTAAAATGGATTAAACATGGAGCAAACTGTAATGATTGGGGGAAATGTTTTACATTTTATGTTTATGTACTTCCACCCTATTATGGTCACCAAAATGTATTTCAATCTGTGGAGTCATTTTATAGAACAGTATTTAAGAAGGAATCAATTCAACAACATTATACAATGAACTGATTTCTACTAGATACAGACAAGAGGAAGAATAAACTGACACAGGTGCTGTGCTCTGATGTCATCCTGCTTTGATGTTATTATTACAAATACAGCATTTGTGAGGAGGTAATTCAGGGGTAGGAAAAAAGGCTTCATCCTATTCCATCTCTAATAGATAATGTGCTTACTGTGCATTACGTTTGATATGTTTTAAATTATTCATTTTTATACAGCATGCTTATGTTAATGCAATTTTATTTATTTATTTTTTGTGCTTATTTATTTTTGTGAGACTTCAATTTAAAATGTAATGACTAAATCAATGCCTTCTGGATTCATATTTATTGTAAGATCTTGTGTATTGTGCAACGCACCACTGAGCTCTCATGTTCTATGTTTAGAAATCATTATAATCTGTTGAATTTGACCAGTGCAGGAAAAAAAAATCATACAACAATCTTGTTTATCTCGTAATGAATGGTAGATGTACTGAGGATTTAGGTATTTGCTTTACTGTACTTTTGGGATTTGCAAAGAAAGATTGTTCAGGATTTGTGGTAACGAGAAGTACTTGGCCATACCCTGTTGGTGAGATATCATCAAGGAAAAGCAGAACATGAACATACGCTGGTTTTTTTTTTAAGCAAATGTGCAAAAAAGCTGCAGAAATCCAACCCGAAGTGTCTTTGGAAAAAATGCTCAATATGTTTTAACAATTTCAGTTAGGATGAACATCATGCCAACTACAGAACTGTGCAAAAATATTGGGCTCTCATTTTTAAAGAACAAACAACTACTTGGCATTTTTTTTTAGTTATTTTAATGAATAGACTGAGAATATCATTGTAAACCAAACATCTTTAGAATTTACATGGCCATAATATCCTGAACTGGAGCCAATAAAGATTTTTAGATAAATGTTCCTTTCTCAAAGATGGAAATGATCAGTGCAGATGGAGGATGCCCAGATAAAATGAACAGTTTTTACCTGTTCCCATCCCGCTCAGCACCGCTCCGTCGCTGACCCCGGAGGTGTTGGTGTTATTGGTGGGAGCGTTGTGGGGCGCCAGGCTGGGTAGAAACAGGCAGCTGCACAGGACACCAAAAGAAAGATTATTGCCCGCTATCTCAGCATGCAGCTGTAGCACAGCTGTCTGATTACATATGCAGTTTGCTGCAATATTACTGTAATCTGGCTCCCACCCTGAGATAAACTAGAGAAAAACTTGTTCAAATAAAAACAAAACTTCATTATAATAAGGAAATACCCGCTGCCTAAAACTCAAACATTAATGATTTTTTTAGATGAGCTGGGAAGTGGGATGAAAGCATTTTTTAGGGGAATTCTTGTAAAAGACTTGGTTTGCTGCGTTTTTGTTGTTCAGGTTATTTCTCAATTAATGACCAAAAAAAGGAACCCAACTGTGAAAAGAGATAAGGTGAATATTGAGTTAATTTTTCATGACGTCTTGGCACAAAGAGACAGGCAATCACTTCACTAAATTACTGAGAATTTTACTTGTGCGTTGGAGTTGTGCTGTGCTGACTCACTGCTCCTCGGTGAAGCTGCCATTTTCTCTTCTAATCGTGCTGAACCAGCACTGAAGACACCGGTGCTCTGGGAAATGACTACCGGGTATTTGGGGTTTGTATTTTTTAGCTTTTCATATGGGTTTTAGCCACTGCATCCAATTTACCTAAAATCATAACAAACTGACTCTGAAGAAAACAAGCAAAAAGCCTCAGTTACAGGAAGTACATAAAAATATATGGATACTCTGAGTAAATCAATCCTAAATCTATATATAATTAAACTTCACAAGTTCCTAACTTCCAAGTAAGGACGTCTGCTTTTTTTCCTTGTAAATAAAACAAACAAATCATACCAACAAAAAAAAAAAACAACATATCCATGAAAAAAGGCAATTTACACAAAACGACTCTTGGAAAACTTCTACAGAATGAGAAAGGATCTTGCAAAAGGAATAAACGGCATGTGGTAAAGTTCTGCAAAGCCTGTTATTTCATGCAAAAGCCTGTTATTTCATGCAAAAGCCTGTTATTTCAACCAGGTGTGTTGAAGCAGGAAAACATCTAAAACATAAAGTGAGGTGTACACTCCAAACAGATCAACGGAGCAAAATTTAAACAACTATCAAAAGCGTTGTTTTCTTTAAGCAGGTGTAGACTCATTTTTAAATCTACCGCTGCATGAAAAGCATTATCAAGTTGGTTTGTTGCTCTTTCAGTGGCAAACTAATCATAATCTGATCCTTTACTCAGTGTTCCTTTACAGAAGGCTGTATGTGGGCTTGACACAAAATAAACAACATTGTGCAACACAGTGACTCATTGTCATCTATTTTTTTTCTCCAGTGTTGTGGATAAAAACAAATTCTAGCAATGGCCTGGAATGTCATTTAAATTGCAACCATTCATAAAATCCACATAAAACATCTTTTCATTAGAGCTCTACAGCATTTTAATCAGAGCCCATTAACAGCCTGATTGCATCTTATTTTCTCCTCTTCTTTTTTTTCCACCTGGACAGCAAGTTCAGAGGTCAGGGTTGACTACAGGACAGCATCCACAAAGCTGGCAGCGTTTTAATTATTTTTCCAGGACGCCTTCCAAGGACACACACACACACACACTGTTTCTGGTTCTCCGTTTAACAAGCAGCCTGTCAAAGCAGCGAGAACACCACCCTGCTGCTTCGGAGCAACTACATACGGCCTCCTCTCCTCCTCCACGCTACTCATCACCTCGCTCAGATTATGCAAAATAATTCTTCAAAAAGAAAAACTCTGATTCCCTCCTCCCCCATCTTTCCTCGCTGATAGCATCGTCCTCGCCCCTTGTGAAGAAGACTGGTGTGCACTCATGTGTTGTATGGTGTGTAAGCATATTGTGCACGACAGAGGGAGGTATTAGGTGTGTGTGTGAGCGAAGGGCGTGCATGTGATTCCTAATAGCAGCAGGAGCATCAATATTTCATGCTGACAGATGGGAGAGAAAGGAGGGGCTGTGTGTGTGTGTGTGTGTGTGTGTGTGTGTGTGTGTGTGTGTGTGTGTGTGTGTGTGTGTGTGTGTGTGTGTGTGTGTGTGTGTGTGTGTGTGTGTGTGTGTGTGTCTGAGTGGGTTTCCTCCTGTGTTTGTGTCGAGCAGAAAGTGGGCTACTGCCTTCTGCTGCTGCTGCTGCTCGTCTGCTCTGTGTTTTTAGGAGAAACTCCATGTTCTAATTTAGGGTGGCCATGACGGGTCATTATGAGTAAACAAAACAGTAAAAACAAGAAATGGTGGATCAACACAAGAGTTTCCAACCAGTGAGGAAAAAAAGACAACTAAACTGTTGTTTGATCAGGATTAACTGAAAATGTTTTGACACTAGACTAGAATAACTAATTAACTGCATGGAGATGGCAGATTTTATTTTATTTTATTTTAACAAACTTGTATGTAAGCAGATTTTTAACACAAATAAAGTCCTTCTGAGTTTGTAGTTGTTGCAGATTTCTGCTTCGTCTTACAAAATGTTCCACGGTAGCTGGATTCTCAGGGTTTATTCAATTATAATTAACAGAGGATACATCTATCTAGGCTTCAAGTTACTAGTTTCTGATTAAAGCAGCACTCTGGAGGATTTTATCAGGAGAGCAGTTTTTGAATCTAGCGTCCAAAGGCTCCTCCTCAAAACATCTCGACATGCGCGTCCGGTCGCGTGTGCGCGCGTGCACGTGGCGCATATACGTTGCGGGCATGAACTGTACCGCTCAATGTGTAGGGTTTAATCACTCACAGTTCACAATCTTATTCCAACAACACTACGAGGGTCTGAAGAGCCCTCTCTGTCCCTGCTGCTTCTGATATTAGCTCTGTTAGCAGAGAGCTGCTGCTGGACTCTGAAGCTGAACTTGACTCGGCCCTGGATGAACTTTCTGACCAAAATAAACGCGTAATCCTGTCAAGCCTTGCCATTGTGTGAGGTGAAAGGTTTAAAAATAAAAATAAATCCGTCTTTAGCTGGAGAATGGGTAGGTTTTTAGTAGAAATGAGCTGTGAGTCCTCAGTGAACGGCTGAGACGGCAGAGAAACACACGGAGCGTCCTGTACGACAGCGCCCCCTACTGGTACAGGTTTGGTCGATGCGCGTGCATGTTGAGAGAATGCAGAAATTTGAATTTCATTGGCTGAAAAATGTCGGCGGCAAGAAATAATGGAAAGGGGTCTCTAGGAGGAAGGAGGGTCTTCATCAGAATGACAGATGTTGTGGAACTCAACCCATAGATCATAGTTTAGACCTGAAATATCATTTAAAACATTTAGAAAACTTTGATACAGAGAAAAATGCTCCAGAGAGCCGCTTTAAAATATAAATGTTAAGAGAAAGTCAACTAGGAAATGTATGATGCACAACTCACAACATCAATAATATAACCATAAAGTAATCACACAAAAATCAATGAGATGCAAGACATTCTTAAATTATGTAAGAATATAAAACACCTCTGAAATGTTAAAGTTCCCATCATCTGGTAGCTGTTTACTTTACAGTTATCTGCACTCATTCAGCAGTTACAGTCTATTGTAAACAGGATGTTATCATAGAGGAAATCCCTGTGTTGTTTAATCTCCTGCCATCTGGTAGAAAATATTGCTCCACTGAATCAAGAGCGACCAGGATGTGAAATAGCTTCATTCTACAGTTAATAAGACTAATAAACTCTCTGAAGCATGGACAATATAGACATCATTCATTTAAAATACCAATTATAAAGTATACTCGTTTTAATGATATTATTTTTAACCAAAATGTTAGTTGTATGCTAAAACTATAATAAAATTATTTTAACAAGAATTTCTGTCCTTGCCCATTTTTTTTAACTCAAAAATCGAATAAACAATTTGACTTAATGACATTTGTTTTTGCTAAATCCTTAACCCTTTACACACATTATTTACTTTTAACAGATTTTATGTTGCATGATGTTTTTTTGTTTGTTTGTTTTATCATGTTTTTATTTTGTGTTTTATCATGTTTTATCCTTTGTGTTTTTATAATTGTTTTTATTGTAAATCACTTTGTGGTTATTGACCTGAGAAAGGTGCTATATAAATAAAGTTATTATTATTATAAAGTTATTATTATACACTGGTGGTTTAAAACCTTTGGGCTTTTAAGCCACAAGATAACAATGGAAATGACCCTAACCCTAAATATCCCTACATATGTATCCCTACATACAACCCTAAATATCACTGACTAAACTGTACAAACACTGCAGTTAAGAAAAGAAAATGAACTACTTATAACATGTATGGCTATATTTTAAGCTTTTACATCAGTTATTGTAAAAAGTATATCATGAATTGTTTTTCCGATTATTTGATTTCTGGAACGTAGGCCTATCTCAAGCATGGGCTGCAAGGTGGTGTAGTTGTTAGCACTGCTGCCTCGCAGCAAGAAGGTCACAGGTTCAAATCCCAGTTGCTGCCTTTCTGTGTGGAGTTGGTGTGTCCTCCTTATTCATGTGTGGGTTTCTGGTACTCTGGTTGCTTCCACAGATCACAACATGCCCTATAGGTTAATAATTGTATGTTGCTTTGAATAAAAACATCTACCAAATAAGCAAACATAAACATGAGTATTTTGCGACCCACAGTGGGGTCCTGAACACAACTTTGGAAACCAAATGTTCTGGACCCCTAAAGTCTCCTGATAAAGGCCTTTTTGTTGCTCCTTGCTCCACTAAAACATGAAAAGTTTATGTGCCTGCTGTTTTAGGTCTCTGACTGCAGAACAATGCTGTTTTCCTAACTCTAACTTCATTTACCAAGCACATTTACACAACTTACATCGACCAAAGTGCTGCACAGAGGCAGCAAAAGAGAATAAAAACAAATCCAATAACAATGCAATAAAACAATGAAAACTACAACAAATAAAAACAATTACAATAAAATGACAGAAGATAAAAATGGTAAAAAATAATTAAAAGCCAAGGAGTAAAAGTGAGCTTTTAAAGGGACTTAAAATTAGCCACAGATGAAGCCTGTCTGATGTGGAGGGGAAGATGGTTCCACAGTTTAGGCAAAGGAACGATCACCTCTGTGCACCAGCTTTGTCCTTGGAACCACCAGAAGGTGATCATTAGCAGACCCTAATGGAGCATAGGGCTGCAGTAGACCCAGCAGGCAATGGGGACCCTGGCTGTGTAATACTCTTTGTTTATTCTTTGTTTATTCTAGTAAAATCTTAAAATGGATTCTAAAACCAACAGGGAGCCAGAGAAGTGCAGCGAGGACAGGATGAGCCTGGATGACAAGCTGAAGTTTTTGAACACCTAGCTGAAGGCTCTTCTATTTCAAAGTGATTAATTCACCTGCTTTGGGACTCTCCTTCACTTTGACCCACCCATTTCACAGGTTGTTTTGTGTTGTTTTTTTTAATGTAAAGTGACATATAGTGAAATATAGATTTTGTAAAGTACAACTTCAAAGCATTTTGTAATCTTAACTATCTCTTACTGTTTTTTTTACTGATTCCTAATCTAACATATTTGAGTTCTGTCATATGTCTATTAAACTGTGATAGCAAGCTGCCAAGGTCATATTCCACAAACATCTTCTCCACTGAGCCCAGCATTCACAGCACAGCTAACACACACTGCCAACCACAGGGTGCAGGGAATCCGTCAGCAGCGGCACACAGAGCAGCAAGGGGAGTCGCATGACATAAATGGCGGAAAATAAGCCTATTTGTATGCGCAGCTTCACAACTGGAGCCAAATAATAGGCTCCTGCTGTGACAGTTGCAGGTGCTGTGAAGAGGTAAAAAAACAAAAAAAACAACCTGTTTCATTGCAGGGAGAAATAACGCAGAACCCCCGAGGGGTGTGTCACTGGTGAGGAAAATTGATCCACAAAGAGATTTACAGAAAGTAGTTTACAGAAGAACGAGCCCCATCTGTTCCACAGACTGATCTTTAAAAAACTAAGTTCTGATGATTCTCAAATTTAGATTACAGCCAAATCAATTAATTTAATCATTAGAAGTAGAAAACAAAAATTCACAAAAACAAAATGAGTAATAACATCAGAATCTACAGTGAAAGGAGGAATGAATCAGCTGACTAACCCAAAGCCTTCCAGCGAAGTGTCAAACTCCACGAACGCCGGTGTGACAGCTGATCCATGCAGACGGATGTCATGGGGAGTCGTCATGGACACCAGGCACTTGACTCGGGTGAGGGGCACTGTGCTGTCCTCGGCGGAGCGCACCAGGCTGCGGCTGATGCGGTACTGGCCGTTGTCCTCTGCCGGCGTGGTGAAGACGCTGTCGGGACCGAAACCCTCCATGGACATCGTCATGCTGTCTGTGAATCAGAATCAACAGGTCCACAGGTAAACACATCTTCAGACTTTCTTTTATTCTACTTGTTTGTTTTAACTTCAACTTCAACTACACAAAGATCCAAAAGCACACAAAACGTGTGTATAAAAGATAGTCTAAAAATGAGAAGATTTACTAACATAAATGCATTTTCTATAAAGTTCATCACAAGCAGGAATGTTTTAAAAGAAGCAAGAATCATTTCAGACACCAATGGCAGCAAATAAACTCTACTGTTCGAACAGATGAAGACAGCAATGTGTTCCACCAGTAGCTGCTTGTAAAGAGCAGTAATTAGTAGGGACTTAATATCCATTATCAGCTGGGAGGAGACACATTAAGCAATTAAGACCTGCTGAGGAGCCCAGAAAATTACAAACGTTACCAGATGTTACCAGAAAAACGGTTTACATCAGATTCACACTGGCTGTTTAAACGTCGACGTAACTAAACATGAGTTTTCCTCATGTTGACAACTTTCTGCTTAGTAAAACATTTAGCAAGTTTTGTTCAACGTCACAGTGACTGTTAAACCAAAACACTGTGTTAAACATTGAAACAAAAGGTGTTACTTCTAAATCCTTTCAATGCATCCAACACTAGGGGTCGGAACTTAACGCGTTAGTTTTCATTCATTAATTAGGGGGGAAAAATTAAGCAGAAAAAAAATAAACGCAATTAATTAATATTTTGTGGGGCAGAACTAAAATTTTGATCCGAGTTCCAGCCATGTATTGTTTTGTAACGGACGTTTCCGGTTTCGCTTGTGTGACAGACATAAAAGTAGAAGTAAATAGAAAACGAGAAATGTGCAAAAACACACTCATAATAATTAGTGCGGTTGCAGCAGGTTTAATTATCTTGTCAGCCGCATTTATTATAATTCTCTAGCCTAGCGTGTTTAGTTCATGTTTTACTGATCTGTGTTCACTGTTGGAGCTAGCGCTAACCCTAGCTACACATCTAAATTAAATAATGTTTGTACTCCAATCAAATGATCTGATTTATTTATGGATCCCCATTAGTTGCTGCTTCTCACAGCAACTACTCTTCCTGGGGTCCAACCCACATCAACATCCACAATATTTACAATAAAATACACTTACACTCTCTCACCATACACAGAACACAAAAACAATAACATCAGCTCAAATTATAAAAGAAAAAAAAAACTGTTTTTGACAGTGACAAAACAACATAATCATTGAGACTTCCTCTGCTCTTACAAAGCATCAACTCTATCCCTGCTGCGTGAACAAATATACATTCAACTTCTTTTTAAAAATAGTCATACTTTCATCTGTAACTAGAAAATTTGGTAACACGTTCCAAGCCACCATTGCTCTGTAAGTCATTGTTTTCTGTTTTAAAGCAGTTCTACACCTGGGCAACATAAACCTTCCTAGTGACGTCTGTCTGGTGGAATGACTGTGTACATCGGAAAATGACAAAAATCTCTTATATAATATTTCTGGTTCTTTAGTCACCACTACTCTCTTAGTTAAACACAGCAATGAGTATTTCATTCTATTTTCCACACTTAACCATGATAAACGAGAGTTCATTATACATATACTGGTACAGTATGAACATTGTAAAGCTAGATGAGCCGCTTTATTCTGAGCTATCTGTAACCTTGTCAAATTTCGCATTGATGTGCACGACCAGACCACAGAACCATAATCTAGATAAGACAGTACTAGAGCTTGGACCACCTGCCTGAGCAGTTGGTCAGTCATAGACTTCCTACAGTATCTAATTACAGCCATCCCTCTTCCCATTTTCTGCAGTATATGGTCTACATGACTGTTCCATGACATTTGACTATCTAACATTACCCCTAATAATTTAACTTCTGTGACTTGTTCTATCTCTGAATCGCCTACCTGTAGATTTAACCTTGGGTTTTCTTTTAAAGCATATCTGGAGCCTAATATAATACACTTGTTTTTTCTTTATTCAGAACTAATTTGTTTCTTGTCATCCATGAATCTATTACTTCCAGTTCTTCATTCAGAATCCTGTTTAAATCTACATTTGTATATGCAGAAGTATAGATTGTGGAATCATCTGCGTATATTGCAATGGTAGCATGTTTTATCACTAATGGCAAGTCATTTATAAAAATAGAAAATAGCAACGGTCCCAAGGCACTTCCTTGCGGCACCCCACAACTCACCACTACATGCTCAGAATAGCTTCCATTAAAATAGACAGTATTTTTCCTATCTGTTAAAAAGCTGTTCATCCATGTTACAGCAGTTGCTGAAAATCCATAGCACTGCAGTTTATTCAGTAACACATTATGATCTAGTACATCGAAAGCTGCACTTAAATCCAACAGCACAGCACCAACTATTTGATTACTATCTATTTCTGTTTTCCAATCATCTGTCATGATGAGAGCCTGTTGTTTAAGACTGGTATTAATAAACCTGCTAAAATGATAAAGTACTGTACTTTTAGACCTGTCCAATTTTTGCCAGGGATATTTGTTGTTTTTCTACCGTTTTGAATTTAAATGCTTTTTTTTTTTGTGCTATTACCGGTATTTGATTCTGTCCCCTACTAAAAAAAATTTTTTTAAAGAAACTTTTAGGGGCAAATCTTCTTGTACAATTAAATTGCAATTAATTGTGATTATTCATTACAAACCCTCTAATTAATTAGATTGTTTTAATCAAGTCCCACCACTATCCAAAACATATGAATATTTTTAAAAACTTACAGAAATTATCAATTTTTCTGAGCTCAATAAAGAGGCCATGATTTGCTCTGGCAATGGAAGAACCACACTCTAAAATCATGATTTAACAGGAATATTTGTCAGAGTTAACAAGGAAAAAATGAGAAAAAGGAAAGGCTTTTAAGAAGACAGATGCCGTTCATTAAAGCTTTTAGCTGGGAACAAAACTCTGTCCCAGCAGGAAGCTGCTGTCACTGTGGAAGGCTCCCAAATGAAATGATTATTTAATAATCTCACTGAAGAACTGCTGTGCAGAGAACTCTAGTTCAAAGACAAAAAGGGAGTTTTTCACAAAGAATGTGCTGCAGCAACAATAATCCTGAGTCTTTAGATTTCACAGCAAATTATCATTACTGATAACAACACATGACTGGGGCTTTGTATATACACTTGGTTGTTTCCCTTTGCAATGTCATCGTATTTAGCAAAGACAATTGAGATCATGTACAGTTGTTATTCATGATTCATTTTCTGGCTATATTCATTTTCAAAAATATTTAGAGTTGAATTTCACAGTTGGTGCTACAGTTTGAGGTTCTGCTACAACAAGAATATCAGAAAAGGCTCTTTTATTCAGGTGTCTGGAAGAGAGACTCCCCTGGTAAGCCTTATAACTTACTTCTCATCTCAACGTCGTAGCCGAGAGAGCTCGGCTTGTGGACCCGGTACTGCTTTAGGAGCTTCTTGTCCCAGGCGCCGCAGTTCAGCGGGTTTCCCAAACGTAAAAATTCCCTACAGGGAAAAAATAATTAGAATGAAAAACAATGAAAATACCAACAAAGGGAAAAAAATGATCTTGCTTTGGAAAGATGCTTTTTTACACTGACAGAAATATTCATTTATTTTTTAGTTTTTTGTAAATGCAAAGTGAAGCAGTTGGTAGCACTGGTCGCAGGTTCGATTCCCTGCTCCATCCTTTCTGCGTGGTGTTAGCATGTTCTCCCTATGCATGCATGAGTTCCCTCCAGGTGCTCTGGCTTTCTCCCACAGACCAAAAACGTGCATGTTGGCTAATCGCTAGCTGCTTTTGATAAAAGCATCTGCTAAATGAATAAACATATTCTGTTTATAACATATCACTGTGGCTTTTACTGCTTTAATTTACATTCAGCCAAATAAAAGTGTGAATTATTTGTCCATGAAGAAAATTGTGAAAAACCATGAGAAGATCTGAGTCAACATGATGCACCTGATTTTTAACATGGAAAACAACTATTAGCTGTTTTTTTAAACTAAAGTTCCTCAAAGTGAATGCAGTTTGTGAAGTCAAAATGTATTTTTCAGACTACTAAACATGTCTTATGATTAACAGCATTTTCCCGTCAGAGACAGCTGACAAGCGTGTAAGTGAGTTGAATGCTAAGTGTCTTGGTGATGGTTTATGTCAGCTGTCAGAGCGTCGGGTGTGTGACACGGGCGGCTGGAACCAGACGATTTCAGAACATCACCGAGACAGAAAGACTTTGGAGTTTAGCTGCCAGCACTGGAGGCAGAACAGAGACAATATGAAAGAAAAAAAAAACGTAGAAGGAGAAAGAGAGAGCAGACGACTGACAGAACAGGGGTGAGTCAGAGAGACTGAGGAGGATGGGAAACAGATTGATGGATGCAGAGATATTTACACTCCAAATAATTAAAAGTGGAGAGAGCAACTAGACAGGTCCTATTTACATATGATAACAACTTTCCCCTCATTCCTAAAGCCGACCGCCCATCTCATTTAACCAGTCAAGCAGAAAATGAGAATAGCTCAGTTTAGCCTGCATATAGCCCTCCTCCTCATACTGAAACCTGTCAGCATAGATTAAACACCTGCATAAACGTGTTTTTCTTTGTGGGAAATTTCAGCAGGACACAGTGAATCTCTAAACACTGACTGCAAAATCTAGCTACCTCCTCATTTAATTAAATTATTTGTCGTGTTTTATCATTTGTCTGGAGTTTAAAACCATCTGTCAGGATTCACTAGTAGTTTTCTCTTTATCTTTGCTTTGTGGGAAAGCATATTTTCTGTACCTGAGTGCCATCGGCTGCAGAGCCTGAGAGGCCAGCCTCTCAAACATCCTCTGCAGCGGTGGGTGCAGCGGGTGGTCCTCATCGCCGAGGGCTTGACTGCAGCGCTGCAGCAGCCGCTGGTGAAGGCAGGCTTCACACAGAACCTGCTGGTTCCGCTCACTGTTCACCAGGAGCTGGAGGATGTTGGCCACGGCCAGCTGCAGGTCAAGGGCATGCTGGGTGGAGACAAACAATGAACATATATACAAAAAGAAAACTGCTTTTTAGCTGAGGAAGAACTAGCATACATCTACTGTAGCTAATTATTTTTAAAAAGTCTGTAAATGATAAATCTAATGCACATCAAGGACATGTTTTAAAACCATTTTTCCATTGTTGTACTGAGGTAACTTAGTTCTTTTATTAGTCTCAACTGGGACTGTCAAAAAATGATTCCAAGACGTTTGGTGAATTACATTCTACTAACAAAAACAGTAAAAAGACTGCTTCTGACAAAGCATTTAAAACATTTTTTTAATCAGGCATTCATGCAAAACAAGCAGTTATTTTCTAAACTAAGATCAGTTATATGTGTTAGCACGTTTGGCTGGCTGAAAGCGTTTGTTTGAGATACTTTTCCACCCTCCACCTAATCACAGGATGCTGTCATGTTTCCTCACCTCTGGCTGGTTTTCAGAGGAGACGGAGGGCAAGAGGTCCAACATGGCTAAGACGGCTCCTGGGTGGATGACCACCATGTCAGTTGAAGAGGAAAAGGAAGCTGGGTGGGAGGGGTTAGCTAAGTGGTGCTTCAAGTCAGTCAGAGCTTTGATTGGGGCCGGGGGGCCTGATGTACCGTAGTATCCATGTCTGGGAGAAGAAACAAATCACAAGATTTAGCTTATTCAAATCAAGTCACTCACAAAACGCCTTAAAACATCAATGATTGCTATAAATGTCTATTTGTTATTAAATTGGTTAAATATTTTGCATATCCTACCTCTTCTTGTTGTAAAATAAATAAACACTAAGGCAGTAAATGTTATATTCAACAGTTTTTAACTTTTTGTTAGCATGAGTCAGCAGTCCTCAACCACAGTTTCAGTCACAGGAATGGGCCTGGTAGCTCAGCAAAAAAAAGCAAACAGGAGATCCGCTGGGGTCTGAACAATTAGACGTAATAGGCGTGTTACTGCAATGCAAATTACAAAGCAGCACCCGCTCTCCCTCAGGAGGGATGCTGGAGTCAGCACGAAGGGCCGGAGTGACTGGATGTGAGTTGGAAAACTAAATGATGCATTCAGGACACAGCAAGTGTTTTACATTTTAGTATAAAAACATAGTGGTAAATTATAATCTGTTGTCAAAAAAAGCGTATTTATGCATACGCTAGTATAAGCTTAAATGAACTAGTTAAACCTCAAGTTCTCATGTTTAATATCAGATTAAAAATACGTTAAAAAAATGTGAAATATTGTGACATTTTCTAAATCATGTCCTTTCCAGCCCTTCTTTTCTTTCCACAGAATCACCATTACAGCAGGATTTAGTGGGATTGTTACAGAAAACTTGCACTGATATGATATCATTATCACAAAAGAAGTTTTCTTCTTAACCAAACTAGAAAAACAAAGCATTTAGCAGCTTACTTTAATCAATGTATGGGCTGTGAGAAGTTTAAAAGATAAAAATTAAATAACACAACAACATAAATGTCAACAACACAGGAAGCAATTGAAATGCTATTAAAACCAAAGGGAAGAGCTTTTAATTAAACAAATAAAGAAGAACAACAGCCTTCGTTATTTGCATAACTATTAATTTGCCTCATGAATATGGAGCTGATTGGATGAAGACTTGAGCTTTAAACTTGTAACAGCAGCTGATTAACGCAGAGCAAACTCAGAAAAATAATAATGATTAAAAAAGTTCATAAACAGTTTATAAATAAAAGTCAAACAGAAGCAGAGACTAGACTGAAAAAGATGAACAACTTGTTGAGAGACAAAAAAAAGACTGAAGATCTATTAATGGTTTTGTCTAATTTGACCTTTATTAACAGAAGTTTGATAATGTTTCTAGCCTGGATTTTAAGTGAACTCTCTGCCCTTTGGCTGGTAATATAGCCTAAAAAAAATAAAAGGGGCGGTATTATTCCCCTACAAAACTGTACATCTCTTCAAGAAGCCATCAGTTGTTACAGGTTCTCTCTCTGTAAAGGCATATGATGTTTGTTTAGATATATTATTCTCAATGTTGTAGCGTCCATCTTTGATAAAGCTCATTATTTTTAAGATGATCTGACAAGAAAAAAAAGTGTAAATTGCTGAATTTTCTAAAGCTCAATGTAATATCAATATGAAATTTAGTGTAAACATGCGCTCTCAGCATCGTTTTAAGGTGAAGATGAAGAAGAGGTGAGGAAGAAGGCAGAAAGCTGTAGCTACCTCTTTCTGGCGAGTGCAGGCGTGCCCCATGGGGAGGGCAGCGAGGTTTCGTGAGTCAAACAGGGAGGCACCTGCTCTGCACGACTGCATGACAGCACACATCCGAAAACAAATGACACACACGCACGTAAGAGCACAGGTACATTGGTGCATCCATTCACAGACACGTGCAGCCGTGCAGATGGGCCAGAGCGAAGATGATCAGCCAAACAGCGCCAGATGTTAGAGGAAGAAAAGGAGAAAAAAAGAAAAGAAGGAAAGAAGTTGTTAGTGGAAAGCTTACATAAAAACTGGATCAGAGCTCCAGCTGGGGCACATGCACGACTCCAGCAGACCTGCACATGATCTTAACATGAAAGTGTTTGTAATGACAGAGAAGAACTCTTCAGAAGAGATGTCCAGGTAGAAAACTCATTATCAAGTTGAGAAACACATCTTCAAATTGATCAGAGTGCTCCATAAAGCCACACAGAACTTGGAAATGTTCTTGATTTTAAGTATCATAAAAGCACTGGTTCATCTCCGGTCTGTTGAGAAATGTCAAATGTCAAACATTTGAGCTCCTTGTCAGCATCCCCCAGATGCACAGCTCACTCAGAACCAAATACAGATTTGTGATTTAATATCAGAGTTTAGTTCAGTGTTTCTCAGATGGCGAGTCTGTCTGACTGAACAGAACTACACCAAGAGAAAAACACAGCTGTGGAGCAGCTTCAAACTTTCAGAACAATCAGACGATCTGAACTTATAAATTCAGACTGAAAGTTCTTCACATTTTACTCCTTTCACTCAGGCTGAGTGACATTAAGATGCAGCAAATTAATCAAGTTATACTTAAAAAAAATAGTGTTTTAATGCGTGTATGGAATTAAATTTTTTTATTTTTCTGTCCCCTGACCCCACTGATGGCTCAAAGGACAAATGGCTCCGAAGTCAGCGTTACAGGACAGTAATGATCAGAGCAGGAAGTGAGCCAGAAATTTAAAAGGCTGAGAGGACAGATCTGTTCTGCAGCAAACAAGGTGTACATGTTAAAAAGTGCTACACAAAGGCCTCAGGTAACCTGGAACAAAACAACAACATACAAGAAAAAATATCTGTGTTTAGGCAGATGTTTAAACCCAGGTTTCAGAGACAGAATATCAAAAAGAGTGGATTGAACGTAGGGCTGCACGGTATGAGAAAAATCGAATATCCCGATATTTTTGGCGATATCGCGATACGATATATATATCACGATATTTTAAATAAGCTCAGAAAACAAATGTTATTTTGAGCTATGTGCATTAAAAGGCACTGGTGGACTCGTTAGAATCATCCACTCACGTATTTGACCATCAGTTGCAGAGAAGGTTTCATCAGGACAATACTGTTAAACAAGTCTCTGCTCTGGTTCTTACTCGACTTTCCTCCCAAATTAATTCACCCCCGTTTTTACTCAAATTTCCCCCCTTTCCCCTAAACTCAGTTTTAATATTTCTAAACTCCACATTTTTGTTTTAACCACAGTTATGAACCTAAAAAGTGAATAATTATAAAGTTAATGACAAATAATTCAACAAATCAAAGCCACAGGATTCTAAATTTAGTGACTGTTATTTAACTTAAATAAAACAAAGTTCTGTGGTTCAGCTGATCATTGGGTGTTTAAGGTATTAAAAGTATTTATGATATACAGTATTTTTAAAGAAGATATTATGTGCAAACCAAATAATCTAGTGTATCTCACTTTTAAAAAAAAGTATTTTTGTAAAATAAACTTCTTTAGAATTAAACTCAGCGTAAAAATGTCTCATAAAGAAACATAAAAGCTGCCTAAAGATAAAACTTGAGACAGCTGCCTGTTAAACAGACGTCTGTTCATTTTAACTTCTCATCCATCACAGAGCAGAGACACACGGCGTTCTGACTATCAGCTCATTACAGGGATTCTAACGCTGCAGCCCATCGTCTGCTGACTAAACTTAGAGAAAAGTTGTTCTCCAGATTCATAAAAGTCTTTTAAGTATTGTTCCGTCCTGAGCTTTGAGCTAAACTTAGAGAAAATTCGCATTTCAGTGAGAATTTTCTTCGAAGCGGTCTGGTTATGTCTTCGGTTTTCTCTGAGGGGAGCTCAGCTGAGCCACTGCGTCACCAGGTGACATGAGGTGTGGTGGCTGCAGCGGACACAATAACTCAGAAAATAGTTTATTCCCTTTTACTGAACTCAGTTTTGTTTGGTAATTCCCGCGATTCCGTCTAATTTCCGTCTTTTTCCTCATCGAGGAGACCCGCTCGCTCATCGCTGCAGCAGGTACAGTTTTCAGGTTGGGAGGGGCGACGAGTGATGCATTCACAGCGTGTGGGAGAAGCGAAACTTACAGTGAATTACAAGCAGACGGCTTCAATTTGCCGTCACCGTTTATACTCGAGTGTTGACGATATAGCCATTTTACACATCCCACGTGGAAAATACCGCGATACATCGAATATACTCGATATATCCCCCAGCCCTAATTGAACGTCATTAGGTCACTTTTAGTCCTTGAAACTAGAATTCCCTTCAGGTTACAATATTTTGATCCTGATTATTAACTAGTAAAAATGTTCTTAGATACTAAAGACTGAAATTAGACCTAAGGGAACATGAAGATTATGTTTTAATAATAAAAAACAACAACTGCCTTCTGAGAATGTTCTCAGGGAGCATTCATTGATATGAACTAAAACTGAAAACTACTCTGCTCAGAACTCACTGACATGTTAACACTTCATCATAAGTAATAAGAAACTCAGCCAGCTGCTCTCTTATTTAACCAAAAACCATAAATGAATAACTTGTTGACAGCATGTGAACAAATGTGCTTCATCCTTACTCATTTATCACGTTTATGGCCTCACTAAAGAAAACGGGTGACAGCCTTCTGACATGATTCATGGTCAAATATAAAAACCACTGAGAGGCTCCTAACTCACATCAAAGAATAAAACCTGCTTGCTGTTGTTTGAACACAGCAAACTGAGCTGGTTACATTTTGGGGCTTTGCTTAAGGATGACTCCATCCTAAACACACAATGTGAAACACATTATTCTGACACAGCAATTACGCAAATACTCTCTCTTCGACAAGCAGAACTGCACACATAAAGGTTTTCAGTTCACTGACCTGTCGAAGGAGTCCGTGGCCATCTTATAGAGGTAAATGAAGAGTTTACTGCAGTGTTTGAGTGTAGGACAGACGCTGTCTCCTGCACAGCCTCCAGGGGCAGCCTCATCCTCCAGCAGCCTCTGGAAAGGCTGAGCGTTTGAGGGGAACACTCCTGTTGGGCCGAGCTTCTTTGTGTCTGAGAAACAACCCAGCAGCCTGGTGGTCGGGAGGCAAAATGTTTAATATCAGGAAAGGCGCAGCTCTGAACAGGGAGCACAATCAGCATGATGAATATAATAAAAAGGATAATAAAGAATGATATTTTCAGAATGTTGGCAAATCTATGAAACCTGTTTTTTATCCAAACTGAGCGACAGATTTTTTAAACACCTACAAATTATGGATTGTATATTTTATTTCCAAAATAAAATCAAAACTTTTACTTTGTGAAGTTGGTGTAAGTACCAACTACACATAAAAGTAGGGATGCTCGAAATTGGCTTTTTTATCGATATCCGATATTGTCTAACTCTTAATTTCCGATACCGATATAAACCGATACCGATATAAGCGTGGTAGCCCTCATTTTTTTTAAAAACCCAGTATTTAATGTAAGTGTGCCGAATAAAAAAAAATCTCAAAAACTAAACATCAGATTTGTTATATTTTGACTAGGGATGCTCCGATCACGTTTTTTGCTGCCGATCACCGATACCGATCACATTGATTGACTGTAAATTTCACATTGTAGTGACGATGAGGGCTAATGGCTACTTGATCTGTAGAAAACGAACCATAAATCTCCTTCATTTGGACAAAAACAGGTTTTTACTGACTTTTCAAAGATGAAAAAATACAAAAACTTGAAGGCACCATGTAGACATTATCCATCCATATAGAAATATATTATTTATAGATATACCGTATATTTCCAATCCTTATAGAAATCTATTATTTTAATCCATATAGAAATCTATAATTTTAATCAGATATCTATTACTTTTATTAATAAAAATCTATTATTTTTATATATATTTAAATAATTAAACATATATTCTTGTGCACAAGATCCCTATTAATTAGTTTGTGGTTGAAATAACGTTTTGAGAAAAATAGTTTTTTTCTTCTATTCAGATGCAGAAAAGTCGACATTGTTGTTACCTTCTGGTTCATTTTATGACCAGAAAGAACAAACTGACAGTGATCTGATCATTACCAAAGAGTAGGACTGGGTATCGTTAAATATTTTTCGATACTACTACTTTAACGATACCTGGTTTTCGATACCGGTACCTTAACGATACTTTTTTCGATACCTATATGTATAATTCTTAGAGAAAATAACAAGTACCGGTACTTAAAGTTTATTTTTTATTAAACAAAAAAAAACAAAAACAGTTTTATGGCATATTGATGCATTTATTATTATTATTATTTATTTATTTATTTATCTCTTCCCTCTGGAACTAACTAAGGCTGTCATACAATCCATGAACTCTTTCTTTTGTTTTGTTTCTGAAAGGGAAACTGAAGATCCAGATTTAAGAGTTATTTGGTTTTTGTTATGGTAAAACAATCAGAAATACAGGAAAACAGATCTGTTTTCATTATTTCATTATTCCCTTTTTGCTAATAAAGAGTACACGGATTCAGGTCGACCAAACCCTCCACATCGCTGCTGATAACAGAGCCTATATGGTCTCTAATAAAAAGTAAATCCTCCTAAATAAAACAAGTACGTCTCGTGGCCTTGCAGATTTTTTAAATGCAATTTAAAAAAACAGCGCATGTGTTCTGCGTCGTCCTGAGGAGGTTGCAGCTCCGACTCCTCAGCAGGTGAAAACGGAGCTGCAGGGTTAAACACGGTGTTCGGGACAGATATTTTTAACCTGCCGTTCTGACGGTCCGGTCGGTACCAGAGAGTGTTTAAACAAGAGAGGAAGGTCTTGTATGTGTGTATTGTAAAAGTACCGAAACGTAGTATCGAAAAACTTTTTTTTTCCTGGTACCGGTACCTACCGAAGGTTTTCGGTCGGTACCACAGTAGTACCGTGTTACGATACCCAGCCCTACTAAAGAGTCTACCTGCTCTCAGCTTCTCCTCCCTCTACCCGTCTGATCCACCTGCACTGCGCGCTGCTCTCTCCTCTCCACATGCGCCATGACGCGCGGCGCGGCTTTATCCTCTCCTCCCAGTGCAGCAGCTCTTTTCCAACTCCGTCATTAATATTTAAATAATTGTTTTTTTTATACCAGTTTAAAGAATTATCTCAGTTTCCCGACGCGGGGTGTTGCGCAGTGCGCAGTGTGCTGAAGCAGCAGCAACAGACTCTCTGCAGCTGCAGGAGACGCAGCTGACCGAGGCAGCGGGACTCACCGCCCGACGTCTCCTCCAGGACTGAGCTCCGAGTCTGAACCAAAGTTGGTTCAGACTGGATTTATAGTTTATAGTTCTATAAATGGAGCGGTCCGTTCTGGGGACGGCGAGTCTCGGCTGCGCAATGAACTCGCGGTAGCGCCGCGCATTTTGTGTGTGCCTATGACGGCTGGTATAATCGGCGTGGAGAGGAGAATATCGGAATTTACCGATGACGTATTTTTCACGAATATCGGCCGATTTTAATCGGTGGCCGATCAATCGGAGCATCCTTACATAAAAGATGATCATTTGTGGATGTTTGCATGAACTTGGTCAACTTATTTATCTAATTTAATCTACTGATATTTAATTAACACTTAATATTCTTTTTAGCTCACTTTGAGACAAATCTTTATCTGTTTCAAAGTAACTTCAACATGAAGCGCCATTAATAATAGAAACTTGCAACACCTTGTGTTTTAAAACAATATTAATATTGAACAAATAGAAATCATGCATTTTGGTGTGAAAAAAGGTCATATCATTAATCTCTAATGGGTTCAAAAAACAATAAATCACTCTCATTAATAATTCACAAACTTTCTCAACTTGGAGAAGAAAAAGAGCTCCAGCATTTTGTCTGTAAAGCAAACAGGATGAGGCAGATTAGCTGAGGATCAGGAAAACCGTTCGTGTACCTCACAGCATCAGCCAGCTTCTCGTATTGAATCTCTGTGCGGAAGAAGTGCGAGTTGGCCGGCTCGTAGCGCATGGCGGCAGTGAGCGTGCAGAAAACGGTGTGCAGAAGTTCAAAAACTTGGTTTTGGTTGACGCGTTCCCAGCCGTGTTGTGGAGGTTGGCACAGCGAGCGCTCCATGGCCACCAGGAGGGAGGTGACATAGACGAAGCCACCAACTTTACGAAACACCGTCCGAGTGCGGTGACTCTCACGCAGCACCGCTAACAAAGCCTAAAGAAAGAACAGACAGATCCCTCAAGTTTCATACAAATACAATACAATCTCAGCAATAAACAGACAAAAAAGATCTTCTCTGCCTTTACTTCGACACAATTTCCCCCATTTTTACTTACTTTCTATTAACTTCGTTATTCTATCCTGTAACTCGACTTCTGTTGTCATTTCAAAACTAATTTTTCTCTCATTCTTCTTCTGCTGTGAAATGTTTATGAGCTCCACTGGGTTTCTCAGTTTCAGTGTTCAGGCTGCATTTCCCCCATGTATCAAAGTTTTATAGATTAAATCTGCAAGTAAGAACTCAAACATTAAACTGAAATATGGAGGTGATCTTGGGACATAAAACTGCTTTAAAAGACTGAGTGACGATAATGAAGTTTGAGCAGATTAAAATTCTAAGGGATGCAGTTGAAGAGCAGATTGGAAAGGCAAACACACAACACAAATCAACAAGAACGATTAATGCGTGACGTTTGTATCCGGTGTGCACGATAAACTGCTTTCTCTTCTCTAAACTCTTACTGCTGGATCAGAGATTCATCGTGGTGAACTGCTCTGAAAATGAAAGTTAAAAGTGATGCAGTAGCAATGTCCAACTGACATTGTGACACGCTATCAGCTGTTTTCTAGGGATGGGAATTGAGAACCGGTTCCAACAGACCAATTTCATTGGCAATGTACACTTCCAACTTTATCGATTCTTCTTAACAACTCTCTTGTCTCCGGTTTTCCCGAAACGTTGCGTCCCGGTACAACTACATCCAGGGTGTGATTTGTTGGGAGGACGGGGGGGCATTCCACTCCCTGCAGTCGGAGGTGCAGCGCGAGCAGGGGAGAGGGCGTGACGAGGTGCAGCTCCGTGCGGTCCAAACAGAACCGTCTTCACCCACCGAGATGACTTGTAAAATAAAAGATCAAGGCTCCTGATTGGTGTTGGCTTTGAATGAACAAAATATTTTTATATAGTCTAAAGCAGTTCTACAGTTTTCAACGAATATCAGCTCTCGTTATAAGAAAAAGTGAAACCTAAAGCGAGCCACTCAGCTCAAGCTGCAGCTTGTCAGTGTGCGATCACGGACTACGAGACCGATCGATACTGCAGACGTTACACCAGTGCACAAACGAGTGTAGTGGCAGAAGGATCTTGTAAACATGCATTCGTTTTGGCGCTTATTTGTACCACTTATGTGCGCCCCTAAATATAATGAATTCTTTAGTAACATATTCCATCACAGTCTTGGTGTATTTTATCTTCATTAAGAATTGTAATTTGGCCTGTTTAGCTCTATAAAAATCTAGAAACAAAATGGGGATAGTTTGTATGCACCCCCTCCAGAGAGCAGTGAATAAAAGGAAGTAAAACAGTGATGTGTTGCACTACCGAGCCAGCTGTTTCCTGCTGCATTACTGCAGAGTCAGCACAAAGTTTCCCTAAAGCAGCCACAGGATGTTAGCGGCATTCTCTTCTTGTACTTAAAGCTGGGAAATGACCACCAGGCTGCAGGTGAGTGCTGACAAAATGACGGTTTAGAGGCGGCCCGGGGAATAAGGTCCAACCTATTAGGTAGATTTTTCACATCAACAAAAAGCAAAAGAATGATGTTCAAAGGGTTTTTACAATTTTGTTCATAATAACAGTACACAAAGCCCAATAAAAGAAAAATAATTTTAATCAAACTAAATTGAATGTGAGTTTTTTTTAAGTGTCTTTTGTGGTGATTATTAAAATCCATGATTAGTGGAACTGAAGTAAAACGCTGACAAGTTAATCCAGTCAAAGCTTTCTGAAGGCATGAGAAATACTTCATCTGAAGAAGCTGAATTTAAAAATGCAATTATGCCTGAGAAAATGAGCCAGCCTCTCATCCTGAGTGGGTGCAGTACATGCTTTTATGTGCACCTAACCCTCCAAGATCCCGGTTTGAAGCAATTACTGAGAGCAGGGCTTCAAATGCATATTGATTTTTGAAATCACTGACTTTCTTTTCTGAATGTTCTCACTGGAATTTATGGACGGGTTTTCGCGGTGCATATATAACTTTGCTCGACCCTTCTTGACTTAATTATTTTATCATAAGAGCAACAAACAAATAAAAGCTGTAGGATTAAGTAAAATCACAGATCTGATGGAGCACATCAGAGGAGAAGCACCCAGAACTTTATGTTGTTACCCTCAGAATGTCCGTTTTCAGCTGTAGTTCACTGGACGGCGCTGAGTGCATGAGGCCCAGGAGCGTTCCCATGTCATCGTCACCGCTGGGCGACAGGACGAGCTGCTGGATGATGAGCAGGGCGTGTTCCCGACACTGACGATATTTTACGATGTTGTGAACACAGCGAGCGCCGCCAAATTCTCTGAACAGAGCTGAGACACAAAAAGAGGAAAAAAGAGACAATTAAGTGTTCTATCTATCTGATGGTAGAATCTGTATAAGCCACTTTTTCTATGGCAGCTTCATTATTTTAAGTTATTGTTAAAAAAGAAAGAATTTGGGAAAGAAGTTTGTCTGGTATCAAAGAGCTCCATTTCAATAACACACCTAAAAATACATGTGGCATTAAAAGGATATAAACTCACTGAAAAGGATGGCTTTTATATAAATATTCATTGAACTATATCAACTCATCAACAAATATTTATTTTTTTCCAGAATTTTTCCAGATAAGTAGATTTTCAAAAAGTATTCTCATCAGGTTTTCTTTGTCCATTTGAAGTTTTTGAGAGTTTAATGTATCAAAATAAAATCAAGTAATCAAGGAAAATCAGTCAAATTCTTTCTACTCAAACTTGCTTTCAAGCCTTTATGGGTCGGAGAGCCCGAGAGCGCTTCATGTGTAGAATATTAACAGAATCACAATAAAATACTATAAAAATCTCACATGTCCAGAGTTTTTCTAATGAAAGCTAACATTTGTCTTCATGTCAAAAGG
Organism: Callopanchax toddi; assembly: GCA_006937965.1. Classification (NCBI taxonomy): domain Eukaryota; kingdom Metazoa; phylum Chordata; class Actinopteri; order Cyprinodontiformes; family Nothobranchiidae; genus Callopanchax; species Callopanchax toddi. Next base: position 92,438 of record SSNR01000444.1, on the reverse strand, counting down.
AGCCATGGTGTCGCTGAGCTGCCGGTTGGTTACGTTTGTGACTCACAAAGTTCCTGCAGCTGACTGAGGATCTAACGTTTTTGATTCTGGGAGGTAAACTCTTCCTCAGCCTCAGCAGGGAGGCCATGGGTCAAAGCTGTTTGGGTCTGACAAAGAATTCATGACTTGTTTACGGACACTTCTCTGGTGAATTTATGCAAATAAACATATGGAGACAGGACTGTAGAGGGAATAAATTTACAGTTTAATAATATTGTGGAATACATTTTAAAAAACTGTTGCAAGCACAAAATTTTAAGAGGGGTGAAAATCAGTGTTCCTATTTGATGATGATGCGTGATGATGAGTGAAATGTTGCTACAAGCAGGCTTTGTAAAGAGAAATTCGGCTAAATAACTCAGGAAACTTTACCCCCATCCTTCTCTTTTAATGCATTACCTTTTAAGGAAAACCTCTGACCCTATTTATAATATAGTGTATGTGCGTCACGTTTACCTGCATTAGTGTTGGTTGTGCTTGAGCCCTGCAGGAGCACAGTCAGTGTCTCCATCACCAGCCAGGCCAACTGCTTCTGCTCATCTGCTACTGTGTTGTTTTTGCAGTCAGCTGAAAACAAAACAACAGAGCTTCTATTAAACTGCATTAATGCATTACATTACAGAGAGATGGTAAGATGCACAAACATAAAGGCGTGGAAATGACGTGGTTTATTAACAAGATATAACTAAATTGTAAAGATGAGGCTGAAGAAAGGTTGAAGTCCATTTTATGCATGGCTTGAATAAAATGGGTGTGAAGCTCCAGCCATAAAAAAAGTTTAAATTAGAACAGCATGAACGAAATAAGTCGACCGGTGAGTTACAACAGAAAATAACAAATATGAAGGAACTTATTTTAATTAATTGTTGTTAAACACCAGCAAATACTGTAAAATTTCATACTCTATTTTTATAAACCTCTCACCTTGGTCGTTATTGTGTGGTTGCTGTTGTGATGTTGGGTCTTTGAGCAAGGCAGCGTACTTATGGAGCAGGTTGACCAGCACCTCCAGCAGGCCCACCTCCCGCAGCACGTCGCTGAACACCGGATCGTGCCTGGCCAGTTTGAGCAGCGTCCTTACAGCCGTGATGCTGCAGGAGAGCGACGTACTTGATTTGAGCAGCACGCTAACACTGAAGAGTTCCTTACATGGCACGTAGTTCAGGCTGAAGACGACAAACTCCAGCAGCTCAAAGTATTTGGCCTGGGCCTCGGGCAGTTTGGTCACACGCTCTGCAAACTGCGACAGGGTGTGCTGCGACTCCAGGATGAAGTAATTAGCTGGCTCTGCTGCGTAGATGTTTCCTACAGCGTCCAGCAGCATGCAGGCCAGGCGGCTTGTTTTAGCCCGCAGGAAGGCATTCTGGAGCACGGAAAAGGCCTGGATGTTACGAACTGTGTGGCCTGCAGGGACAAGATGGGACACAGAAGAGAAAGATAAATGTTGAGCATGTGAAACGTGTGAAATAATACCAACTGAGGTGCTAATTACACCAAACAGGGAAAAAAGCAACTTAAACCATGTGTTAAACAAAATTATTTTATAGACGTCTGATTCTGTGGTGGAAACATAACTATGTTTTGCATATTGTAAATATGTTGTGTTAAAATGCAATTTATTATGTAACAGTGTGTGAAGATAATGAAAGTAAGTAAATGATTCAACAGAGGACAAACAGAGGAAGCTGTTGGCACATTAACAGAACCGCGTGATTCTCCCTGGTGTGACGTTCATGATGCTGCACAGAAAACCCTCAAGGTTCAGAAAAACAAAAAGTAGGAACTTCTGAGAAACAGAGAAGAACGACTCAAGAAAAACAATCTCATCAAAACCAGCTAAAGGACTGTTAATCCACATTTTAGGGTGAAAATCAGGAAGGTGTGGGTAAGTGTAAATATAAAATTTAGCTAAGTAAATGCTTTTTTTCAGTTATAGAAAAAATACTTCAGTCTCAAATCCTCAAGGCTGCAACATTTAAAGCAACGCTCAGTTAACTTCATGCAGTTTTACACACATGCCTGAATTATTGTAAATATGCAGACAAGAGGATAAACTTTAATTTCATATATTCAAAGTGCTTCTGTTGTATCATGTTTGAACACCCTTTCTTTCGGTGCTCACATTTTTGTCCATATTTAGTATAATTATTTTGTGTTGTGTTTCTCCCAAGTCCTTACAAATTAGTCCTGCCATCGCTTGTAAATCTCCTGACATTTAAACTTAATTTTAGTAGAGAAAAGGTAAAAATACAAAACTTTAAAAGTTCACTTATATCTATGAACAGCATCATGACACTTTGACCTTTATCTGGGATGAGTATCAAACATAAAAATACTAACTATGACTCATAAACAAGATGAGACTACTGACACTGATATGTTTAATCCCACAGTCTAAGGCTGAGTGAATGTCGGGTTAATTAAGCGTGTAAGCAGACCCCCCATTCCATGATGGCTCTGGGTAACAAATTTTCACACAGCTGGAAAAGTCATTAAGTGCGTAAACATACTGAGTGCATTCACACACAAACTGTGTGTGTTTTAGTGTGTCTAAATGCTACAATATTTTCCGTATACAATTAAAATCTGAAATAGGACAATTTGAAAGGTACTTTTGTGACTTCTTGATGTATTCTAAAAAAAAAAAAAAAGTTCATTATTCATGCCATTTGAAGTGGAGCATTTTTCTTTGTAAAATAATTTGGCGTTCAAAACACAAAAGGTCACGTGGGACAGGTTCAGAGGTAAATGTGCAGCACATGACAGTTTTCTCAACTACAAGACTATCTCTGGATTTCACAGAACCAATTTGTATTCAAGAAGCTCAGGGCATTCATCTCCAGCAGCGTGACAAACTGCAGAGTTGCCATGGTGTCTGCCAACAGGTTGAGCTTACTGAGATCAGCCAAGCATCAAAGTCATTTCAGAGATTAAGATCAGGCTGGGAGATAACAAAGTGTATACAAGAAGACTTTACCACAAGTAATTCCCCTCTGTTGCAGGGTTTAGGCAAAGTAAAGTGACTGTAGTCAGTTGATGCAAGAAGCAGATCTGTGATGAGAAGAATCACCTAATTCTAGAAGAAAGGTCCCTGCATGCGAAAAAGAGGAAGACATGCTACACGTTCTACTGATAATCAGCATGTACAGGTCAAGGAATGGAATGCAGCCTTAGTTAAAACACCTGTGCTTTTCCAAAGTCTTTCAAGTCAAAATATCTACAGTGAAAAAGGAATTTCAACTGCTTCAACAAATAAATCCTCTTCAAAGAGTAGCCCAGCACCCCACCGGCTCTCCAGCCACAATCCAAAACAAACCGCATCACAGCGAGCATATAACATGTAGCCGACAGAAGGATTACTTAGAGGGAAGAGTGATTTGATGTAGACAGGACTGGTGCAAAAACTATATAGTGATAAGCCAGAAGCTCAGTGCTATTTCTGCTAATCAGCCATAGAGTAAACCTTTTATACGCCAGGAAAACTACAGAAAGTTGCATGAAAAAATGAAAGCTTTACTGTACCTTTCCCAGATGGTTGAGGGAGAACAAATCCAGGCAGGAGGAACGGGGCTCCAGTTGTCAGGCCAGCAGGTTTCAGCTCCGTCACCCCGTACGTACACAGACAGGTGACCAAGTTAACCAGGTCCTTCAACGCATCTTTTGAGTCATCCTCCTTAGCCTGTTCCAGTCTGGAAACAGGAAAACGCTGTATGAATGTTCATCCAGATAAAACCACATGCCGAGCTTTAGAAGCTGAGATGTACCTGAGCATGAGGTCACAGAGGAAAGCGTAACCCTGGCACATGCGGAAATCATCCAGCAGGGTCTGTGACACGTCGCTGGAGTCTTTTAGGAAGCAAGACAGGCCAGCGAACATCTCAACAATCTCCAGTGGGGAGAGATCGTCCGACTGTTGCATGTTTTGAACACAAGTGGCCAAACATTCCTTCTCTGGATATTGAGGAGTGGGAGAGGAGTTGTGGGGAAAAGGAGAATTTGTGAGGAATGTTTTGACAGCATGCATAGAACTTATCTAAAATACAGAGTGTTTCAGGACTTTCATCATGGACTCATAAACAAGAGAAGAATCTCCAACAGGTCAAAAGGAACATATTGGGATTAGTGTTCTCAAAAGAAATTGGAACCAACATTGCATCACTACATCTCAGCTGATTATTTCTGGAGGTCAGTGTGCTTTATAAGTAATCTCACAGTGGATTTATGTTTCTATTTTGTTTTGATTTATAAGATAATTATAGGATCATGCACATTTTAATAAAAAATAATCTAAAATGTTCATGTAGCAAAAAAAGCTGTTTCCTAATTTACAAGAACTGGACATTCCCATAAACAAAATTGAGCCTTGTCCAGCCACAGTTATGCAAACAATCTGTACACAACCAAAAAAGCTCACGAACACAAGTCCTGAAAATGCAACCTAATTGTTATACCGTGGATGTATTTGACCACGTTGACACTGAGGCCGTGTCGGGAGATGGTGGTGAGCACCTCCCCAGCACTCCTCCTCCATGGCAGGTTGTGAGGGGGGCACCAGGATGTTATGGCACTGAACAGCAGCTGCAGGTCATCCTTTTGGGCCAGCTCCTCCGCCGGAGACACAAAGGTGCACAATTTCACCAAGATCTGTAGAAGCAAAGTAGAAAGGAATCTGAATATTTTTATTTTCATCCAAAAAACATGAGTCTGAAAATAAACTCATCACCCTAGAGCTAGAAGCAAAATCATGAACAAAACGAAACTAAACAGACATGTTGGAAAAGTAAGACTTGTCTTTTTACCTGAACAAAGACTTTCTGGAGCAACACCCGGCGGTCAGCCAGGGGCAGCTCCGGCTGCGGGTGGCCCTGGCCTGCAGTCTTCTCCTGGTTGGGTGGGGGCTGAGGTGGGTGCGGGGTGGGGCCCACAGGGGCTTCGGCCATGTTGGGCAGGTCAAAGAACAAGTAGAGGCATTTAACCAGCGTGGAGGGAACGGACATGGTCGTCATGCAGTCCACCGTTTTCTGTTGAGTGTCAGGCAAAAACAAAATGTATAAAAACCATCTATCCATCCATTCATTCCTTTTCTGAACCACTTCATCCTAGTGAGTGTCGCAGGGAGCTGGTACCCATCTCCACCCTGGACAGATCTCCAGTCCAGTACATGACTAATTCTGTTTTAATATTTATGTTAATTTTAGAAATATCCTGATCAAGATGAAACAAGGTCAATATTATTTACTTTAAACACTACATTTTGTTCTGTAATAACAATAAGCTGGTTGAAACATGCAATTGTTTTTCTGATCACATAATCCAACTGATTATTTTAATATGGAGTAGTTACAAAAATGTGTGGTGTGTGTATTATCTGAAATAAATGAATTCAGCTACAGTGGTGTAGAAATGATATTTGAAACACATATCTGTACAGTATAGATATGTTAATTAGCCATGTGCTACATTGAACATGCAGCTCCAGCTCAAGTAGAACAAGTATTTTATGACAGAACTCTGCAACCCCAAACCTGATCAATTAAAAATAAACTGATCTCTGAGATCAAATCAAAATGTTTCCATATAAAGTTTGTTAGATCTGCAGAAAATTTTTGCAGGCTTCTTCCGTTTTTCTTGTTTTCAACCAAAAGCAAAGAGCTTAAAAAACTGTTGGTGGTTCATCTATTTTTAGTCAGGTAAACATGGTATTTGGTATACAGTGACCTGAAGTGTGTGTTTATTGTGTTTCCTCAGTTATATAGAACGAATGCTTGTTTGTGTGTGCCATGATGGCAAAGGAAATGGCTGCAAACAGAGATGGCGTTTGTGTTGCTGAGAAGAATGATTCAGATAATGAGATGCTGCCTCCTACACACTGAAAGAAGCTCACAGTGACAAACTACCTGCTTTCACTTGCACACATGAGCTCTCATATGTGACAATTAGAGCACACAAAGAGACACACAAAGGCTGGATGAGATGACCCCACTATTTACTCCACCTCAGACATACACACTCACTTTCAGTCCCTCAGCTGATCGATAGAAAGGAGGAGTGGGGGAGGGAAAGAAAACAATCCATGACAAAGATGGTGAAAGTAGGTGGAGGAGTTTATATCTGATAGAGAGTGAGGATGAAAGAAAACTGGAGGAGCACCTGTGATACACCCAACCAGAGAGATGTGTGTGGCTGATGCAGACAAATCAAAACCTGCTGCAGCCTTAAAGTCAAGGTGCAAGCCACAAAAACACACAAAGGCTGTGTGTGAACATGTGTGTGAGTGTGACATGAGGAGGTCACCAAGATATATGTCAAGAACATGCTTCTGTGTCCGCGTGTTAAAGAATGAAAGAGACCAGCACACTGGGAATGCCGAGCATGAAGGGCATCCAATAAAAAATGAAATGGGCAGAGCTGCAGAAAAATAAAGCTGTTTTATCCTCTGAAGAAGAAAGCACAGGAGATGAGATAGAGAGTGAGGGAGGATGAAAGGAAGCGAGGTGACGTCAGGTTTATGGGGGGCAGCTGCATGGAGAGTCTTTGTTTTTTACTGTCTGAGACAAAAGAGGAATGAATAAAAACCCATTTAACCTCGTCTCTCCTGCACCCCGCTCAACGGATAATGATGATTTTCTCCTTCGTGTGTTTGTGTTCTGATATCAAACAGTCACAAAAGTGACAGAGACTCGTGTCAGGATCGCCATCAGACTGACCTTCTTCCACTCATAAACACACACTTCAGGTCTTTTGAGACCCAGAAAAAACATTTATTATTCAGAAACTGTAGGTATTAAAATTGTGTTCTTTACTAATTAGGAAACCTTGTTATATATGTCCTGTATAAAGTTATAGGAAGGTCCTGAGTTAAGGTTGAGACCAGTATAGTACACATACCTTCTAAATATTGATGGATTAAAACAAGACTGAATAAACCAAAGAAACAACAGAGTGAAGGGAAGGCTCATCACATGTCTGGAGAGCGTATTCGACTGAACAACAGCAGCAGCAGCACATTTTGGGTGTGCAGTAGAGCAGGAAAAGCAGCCGGTCAGCCAGCTGACAACAGAGCTCCCCACAAGATCTAAGGAATTTATTCTGAAAAGTTCAAAAGACGTTTACTGGCCACAGTACAAGAGAAATGAGACAAAAACAAGAGCTTAATGTCCAACCTTTAAAGCTGCAATCCTCCTTATTTTTATGTAAACTTTACCTAACGGCTTGATTGAAAACTCAAAATTTGACCTAAATGGCATTGCTTAAAACTTTAAAACTATAAAAATAAAAGTATTTAAGGGATGAAGCACTGACAGACAACAAGAAAAGGAACAAGCAGACAGAGTTAAATGATCTCAGAGCTGTTTTCTCCAAACTCTCTATTTCACAGTCATTTATCGAATCTCTCAAAAACAAAGATGGCACACACGAACACAAAAACAAGATTTCAGTAAACTTAATATAAACACACACAGACTGCTGTGTGTTATAAACAAGTACTGTGTAACTGGTTTTGATAAAGCCTGTATTCAGTTCAAATAAACTGGATTTTAATTAGAACCATTAACTTTTTTCACTTAGTGCTTTGTGATTACTGTTGTTGTGAACTGTTTTCTACCAACCTGTCCAGAAGAGGCCAACAGGTTGATGGTGGTCAGAAGCATCCAACCACGGCTCGCTTCCTCACTCTGGTTCACCTCCAGGAACTGGACTATGGCTCGACTGGCTGCCTCTGCAGAAGCAAACACATAAACAGAGTTGGAGTGACAGCACACCTTTGAGGGCGGACGGCCGCCGGAACACTAATGAGAAAAGGAACAGATTGTGGTGGATGTGACGTAGGAAACGGCATGATTGAGGCTTCTTGGTTTGTCTTGTCCAGCCCAAAAACAGAGCCAAACTCTAGCTGCTTTGAGCAAAATAGCATCATTTGTTCTGATGATGACAAAGAGCTGCACATTTATTCAAGAGCATGACTCAACTTCTGAGTCAGTGTACAGAGGCCTGAAGACCAGCTGGAGAAGTGCGTGTTCTCAGTGTGACGTTACAAAATCAGAGCCCTTCTCTGCTTGAATCAACACATCACCGAGAAGACATGAGGAAGAAGAAACATCATACAAAACAATAACTGGTCATTTCAAAGCATTCACAACAAACTTGCACTGTGACGCTAACTTAAATCTACGAGTTGTTTACGGTAACAAAGTCAGATGACTCACCTGTGGATTTATTAGAAGCCCGTCTTCTGATCTCAGTCACCATGAGTCGTGACACCTGGGTGGTGAACTGCAGCAGGTCAGAAAACTTTTCTGTCATGCTGCTGGGTGGAGCATTTCCAAACACCTAAAGCAAACAGATCAGCTTCAGTTTATTATTTAAAACAAAGAAAATCAAAATCAAAGAAACCTCCACCACAGGGAGTCATTATTTGAGTCTGAGATTTCTCACAAACATAGCTGAAGTCTTCTAAAACACAGAAACTCTTTAAGGGCGGCAGACTTTCATCAGCCTGTCTTCTCCTGGCATGTACTGCCTGTACAATGCAGGCTCAGCCTTTGGGAGACCAATTCAAAGATATACTTCACTTGATTCAACAAAGGCTCATCATGTATTTATTTATCCAGTAAATCTGACATGAAAGTAGGCCTGGAGACTCGTGTCCTGCTGCACTTTTGAATTCTGAGATAAATTATGCCACCAGTGAGTGAATCGCTGCCAGTGCTGGGTAATTAGCTGACGAGTCAAGAGACACTCGGTGTGGCACTTCAGTTTGATGAAAACACTCAAATGGGCTGCATGCAGCAGTGGCTGCAAAACAAACAGGCATCTTATTTTATCACTGTGTCATAAAAAAAGGATGAGAAATGCTAACGTCATTCCACTAAACTATGTTCTTCATTTCTATATTCTGATGGGAAAAACTATCTTTAACATGCATGAATCTAAAAATCACCTGCATGATAAACTATTTCACTCCCCTGAATCAACAGTTAATCTAAACCCTCACTGTCAGCAGGTTGTCATTTAACAAAAATCTACAATGAAACTATTGTTATTCCACACTTTATAATGATGTTCACAATAAATGAGAGACATTAGTGTGGTTGCTACTGTTTTGTTCTTCTCATATAAACATTTTATGTCAGGTACTTTGCAAAAAGACTGGAATATTTTAGTTTTAATCATTTCTATGCAGACTTTAGATCAAGCATTGCATGTTCTGTTGACATTAAACAATTTGCTTTATTTTTTAATTTAGTTTTGGACATTTTATTTTGAATTGTTTAAGGTTTATGAAACCATCATGAGAAAGAAACTTCTTAGGTAGAAAATCTTTTTTTTTAAATCACAAAACAGACTTTAGAACAACTAAAATGGAAAAGAAATTTAACTGTATACTATCTGATGTAGCCAAAAATGCATTATACCCTGTAATATAGCCAAACAATAATGAAACTGAAATTCTTCTACTTTTAGTGTTTTACTGAAGATAATTGTGGTCCAATTACTGTGAAATCCTAGATCCAGTTTTCAAAATAAAATACATTTTACATGCATCACACGTCATACCTAAATGTGTTAACGTGTTTCTCATTACTGGAGCCATCTGAGCTCAACATAGTGTTTACTGTGGTTTTTATGTGTATGTGTGCCTGGGAATGGGTTGTGGACTGGGAGGGGAGAGTGTCATAATTGTTCTGTGTGGGAAAGGGAGGGAATGTGGGTTGTATGGGTCATTTTAATCTGTCGAGCACTTTGTGTTGCTCGCTGGGGCATGAAAGGTGCTATACAAATAAAGTTTGATTTGATTTGATTTGAAATGAGACGTAACAGACAATATTTAGTTTAAAACCTAAAAAGTTTGATTAGGTCAAGTTTACAACCTTTGTATCAATTTATTAACATGTTTACTCATAAAAAAAGCTTTTAATAATAATCAATTTCTATGGCAAACCAATATATTGATTTCCACCCTAAAATGTAACTTACCCTTTAAACGGTCTTTGTAAAATGCCTAAAAGTAAGATTTTAATTTCCTCAACTTCCCAGGTGACCTACAGCTCAGAGCACATCTAAAGGTGTAACTATCGAAACACCAAACCAGAACATGTACAAAGTCTTTCTACATAGTATAAATAAGACCATTAGTATTTATTTTCTTTGGATTTGACTTGAGCCCTTTAGGCTCACTCTGTAAATATGACTTACTCTGTTAAATACAGGAAGCATCATGTACAGCTTCTCCTCCTGCTCCTTCTGGGTCATGTGACGAGGAGGGTGGCACAGTTCTGAGAAGAGGCGCCGCAGGTGCATCAGGCCGAGCGCATTATCCTGAGGGCTGCACTCCTCCTGCCGCGGCCGCCCCATGATCCTTTTCACCATGTTCATCTTGAGCGGCTTTGTCAGGGCAAAGGCAGCCCTGCAAAAGAGAGGAACAGGAAAAAAGACATCAAACATGGATGTATTTACATCACACTTAGATACAATCATTTTAAGCAGTATTTATTCCTATTCATTTAGGAGACGCTTTTATCCAACTGCACCACCAGTATTTAAGTTAATCCAACTGATTTCTCATGAACAGGTCTGACTGTTTGGTGTATTTGAAAAAGGGATTTGTTGTAAAACCAAAAAGCTGATGTTTCTGGTATCCCGTCATGAGATGTAAAAAATTGAGAGATTAATTAATTATGCTCTGCTAATTAATCTAATTCAAGGGTGTCCAATCCTGGTCTTGGAGGGCCGTTATCTAGTACGTAAGTAAGTAAGTAAAGTTTATTTATATAGCACCTTTCACAGAAAAAATCACAAAGCGCTTCACAAAAAACAGAATCAAACATGATAAAAACAAATAAAATCAATAAAACAA